>VWZE01009149.1:1032119-1066369 GCA_013396675.1 Eubucco bourcierii | reverse complement strand
CTTACCCAAAATAACAGTACTGAAAGAGACCAGCTCTTTGTCCTTGCCATCATTGTAAAATGCCAGGTGCCACAAACCCACATCCAAGTATTGAACAAACACAGCCTCATTCTGAACAAGGGTCTGAATACTTCGACGTTCCCGTGGGGACTCCACTACACTCCATTTCTCTTTCCCATCCAAGCGTTCCATGAAATCATACTGCAGGGTTAAAAAACAAGGAAAGAAAACCAAAAACCAAAGAAAGGGGCAGAAAGAAAGGAAGGGGCAGAAAGAAAGGAAAGAACAGAAAATTCCAAACAGACCTGAATACAGAATGATATTTCAACTCAAAATCTATTTTGAGACACTATTTTTTCTTCTATTTTGTCATAAAATGGTATTTCAGGAAGATACATCAATGTGAAACTAATATTCACTAGTCACCCATGGAACACACAGAGATTCTGTGACTCCTACCCTTCATTAAACAATGCCATAGAATTATGCATCTTTGCTCTATACGGGGGATGAAAAAAACGTACAAATGTTACTTCCTGGCAGGCTGGGTTTGAGAAAAAAAATTGAAACCAATGATTCGACCCAGTATATTTTAGGTTTCTCCACAGCTTTCATAGCTGAAAACCTTCATCCTGTGACAGACGCAAGTTGTTCTGAAAAATGCCCTGCAAAAAATTTGCTGCAGGAGCAACAGAAGTCTCAGGTGTAGTTCCAGACATATATTTCCATGGAAGACCCCGGAATGTGAATACAAACAGTTACAGCACAACAAGAAAGTGTTTTATCTAATGTTAGGTAAATTAGCATCCAAGAAAAATATACCATACACATTCAACATCAGAGTTGCTTACCTGGGTTTGTACGTGGAACAATCAGGGGCAAGTAGGATACAAAACCCAGAGGAAGCATGGAAAGGAATAACACAAATCAAGTGGCTGAAGGAATTGAACTTTTGTTAAGGAAAAGTGAGAATTTCTGGTTGGATGGTCTCCAAGTTAGGTAGGACATTACATTAATCTTTGGAAAAGGGATCAAACAGAGCAAGTGATTATTTAGAGTGTAAGAGGGATGGCACCATTAATGGCATGAAACTCAAAAAAGGAAGAAAGAAGTTTAAGATGAATGTCAGATAAGCTTCCCATCTATTAAGCTCAGTAATAGCCTCCCAATGGAGATGCCACTGCATCACACAATTAAACAGGACTGGAAGAAATATTGGTTAATCTACAACAGGGAATAACTCTGCATAACAAAGCAGTTGGACTAGCTGTCCCTAGTAGGCTTTTTTCCTGTCTTTAATGTCTGTGATTCTGGAGCTCTCAAGCTGCTGTTTTGCCCAGCTTGGTAGCTCTCATTCCCTAAGTGAAGCCCTTAAGAAACAACAACAGTAATATGTCCAATCTTTTGATAGTTGTATAACAAGTCCCCTATGAAAACATATCTTGTTTTAGACACATTTATCTATATGGGAGCAGGCAGAGACAGATACACATGTCTAAAGAAAGATATATGCATTCAATAAAATACAGTAACAGGTTGTGCTTGCTTGCCAGGAGTTCCATTGCATTTGCTTCCATTCTCTGTAGCACATACAGTTTGTGCTTGCAGCAGCTATGAGAAAACACACACTTTCACTTGCTTTGGGTTTAAATAGAAAATGATAATCTTGCACCCCGACTAAACATCCACACGGGGTTGTCCTGTACACTCTATTCCACTCCTTAACTGAATTCAAGTAAGTAATACACAATATGCAATTCTCCCTTCTAGCAGAGCTAGGGGGAGAGCTGGGGAGCTGCCTGAAAGAGCCCAGCACAGTGCCACTAAGATAATGTTGTGGAACATCTGCCATATGAGGAAAGGCTGAGAGAACCGCATCACTTTAGCATGGAGGAGACTGAACTGTGACCTCATTCATGGTTATAAAGACGTGAGGAGGATGGAATCAGGTTCTGCTGAGTGATGTCCAATGATAGGACAAGAGGCAATGCTTGCAAGCTGGAGGATAGGTTCCACAGGAACATAAAGAGAAACCTTTTCACTGTGAGGGTGCCAGAACCCTGGAGCAGGCTGCCCAAGAGCTTGTGGAGTCTCTTCTCTGGAGACATTCAAAACATGTCTGGATGCATTTCTGTGTGACCTGCTCTAAGTGATTCTATTCTGTCAGGGGGGTTGGACTCGATTTGTCTTTCAAGGTCCTTTCCAACCCCTAACATTCTGGGATTCTGTGAACTGATTTAACACTTCAGTGCCATACTACACAACTGTCTAAAACTAGGGTGTAAAAGGTGATCTTACAGTTTGAAAATTTTTAACAGTTACATAGGAGCAATATAGAGTCTTTGATAACACTTAACCTTATAACAAAGTGGAAAGGATGGAAGCACTATTCCCTTCCTGTTAAACATGCGGAACTGACACTGATATGCAGCCACAAAGAAAATCCATGGCAGGGTAGGAATTCGAGTCCAGGTCTACTGATGTTGAAAGTTACTGTCACAGTAAGTCCATTATCCACTCTTTCCCATGTCTTTAATCATGAGAAAGAGTGGGAGAAGTGGAATAACATTTTTTACTGAACTGTTAATATCAGATTGCCATTCACCTGAGCATTCCCCCCCAACCTGGGAGATTTTTGCAGGAGAACCTAAATCAGGTAAATTAGTACATTTAAGCCAAAGCACACCAGAAATTTAGAGAATTCTGGCTTGTCAGTAACTTTCAGGGTATCAGAGGTGGCAAGCACACACAGATCTATCTTTTGAATCAATGACATTTGGAACTATTGCTAAAACCTATCGTCTAGCAGTCAGAGGTTAAGGAGACATTCACCACCTCCTTGGGAAATGTTATTACTCGGGCAACATCTTGGGAAAAAGAAATCTTGCTCTTCGGAACAATTGTTCACAAAGGGTCAACTAAGGAAGTAGCAATAAAAGCTGACATTTCTCACTGGCAACATGCTGTTCGCCTCTGCTTGTGCCGGCAGGTTCCTCTGCCTCCCCTCTGTTTGATGCTGATTCTACCTCATACAGCAGAGAAGGCGCAGCAGTTGGCAAGATCGAAGGGGAAGAGTATTCGCGCTGAAACTGCTTGAAGTAGTTTTAGCTGCAGAATCTTGCCTCACAATGATGCAGTGTGACCTATTGAGAGCAGATCCCTTGGCATGACTCCCTGTAAGGCTACAACTGTAACTAACTTAAGATTGGCATTGCCCTTCTTTAATCGAACTATGAAGAACTATTCCGAGCTCAGGAAAAAGCAAATGGACTAAACCTAAATGACACAGATCAGAATAATGCATTTTTATCTCTGGACTACTCAAAACTGAGGCAAAAAGAAGGAAAATACAGATCTGCTGGTGGTTCCCTGGGTGTACAGAACTTCATATGCCTGCTAGTACTAGGTGTATGTACACTGGCATCTGAAATTTGTGACTGAAGGGTTACCAAGATGGTACTGCGAATTCATAGTCAGATGAGATTTCTTCATGTGGTTGGTAAGAATCATCATTTTGCTTCCTCTGCCTGCATCTTCTGGCTTGTCACACTTCCACGATTATTTTCCTATCACGTTATGCTGAGGAGATCACTCTTGCTTTAAAGCTACTTGCTGACAAATATTCATAGATTAAAAGACCCATTAGGACAAGGACAGAAGTACTCTCAGGATGATTGAGGAGCAACTGTGAAACTGCTGAGGAAGACTCGGCTCTATCACATGAATTAGGGAATGAATCTGTCAAACAAAACTACATCTCTGTAGAAATTTGGAAGTTTCAGAGTCTTTTTTCTTACTGATCCTTTATATTCATAGGTCCATACTGAAAGTTACACAGAATTGGCAAGAAGTAGCTCAGAAATCCCACACAACTACATCTTCGCACTTCAGGTTTGGAGGGGGTAGTACTTATATGATTAAAGTCCTGTATAACTAAGTGACTTGCCAGCCTACTTCTCTAAACAAATTCTAAATTCACATTCTCAGTGAGCTTGTTTATTTTTATCGCACAGCATTCCAAAACGCTACTGCATCCTTTTATTTACAAACCTAAACCTCACACAAAGTTCTTTCTGGGCAATTGTTTTTTTTATAATTTGTCCATTCAGTACTTTCTGTCCCTTGATGCATTTTATTCATAGGCTAATAAGAACATTCTTTGTCCAGTAACCATGGGGAGTAAGTAAAACAGTTCTGAAACTTTTCTATGGTTGTAACTGGATTGCACAGTGCCATTCATACAGCACAGATTGACTCAACCCAGTTGCATACACAAACTGTTTATGTAAGCACAGCAAATCAAAGAGAGCTTAGCTTGCAAGGGTCAAGACTGAAAACACAGAGAGCCTGCACAATCTTTGAGGGTTTTTTTTTTTTTCTTATATTTGAAACTCTTTGTATACCTCCACAGAATCCCTACTAAATGCCTGAAATCAAGAACTGAAAAGAAAGTTTCCTTAGAGCTTTCGTCCTAATGGAGAGGGGGAAAAGGGAAAAAACCCCCCACATTTGGCATTGTGGCTAGCACTCATCTTTATGCCAAAGGCCTGTAAGACCTAAACAGTCAAGAAAACACATGTCAGGGGAACTTGTTTGCAAAGTGCTTTATAATTGGTTCTTCATAAAATCCAGGCAGTAATTATTCATTAAAATACACCCATGAAACATCTGATACCCACAGTGACAGCCAACTGGTTTGGTATCCGAGTGTGACATAAAGCAACCAGTGTCATGCAGCACAGCGTTCGGTACTAACAGCACAGCTGCCACCAGGTAACTTTAAACACATTTGGTGTGTTTATGTAATGTAACACATTTAGGTTTTCCTCAGATTTGAAAGTCTTTGCATGCCTATACAAAGTCACTAAGTGTTTGAATGGTTTTAGTGCTGACTTAAATCCAAGGTAACACTGCAGCTTCCCAGGTATTCCCCTTGTTTCAAACAAAGCCAGTTCCTGTCCTAAATGAAAACAGGTTTTGTTTTGACATGAAAAGTTTCTAAGTACAAAACACTCATCTGGAAATGAAAACAGGACATCTTCATGCACTGCTGTCCACAGACATTACAGTGATGTTTCTTCATGCACCATTTGGAATGTTCTACCAAGGTGTAGTAACATCCTAATTGCTGTAATCTCTGTAGAGTCACTTCATGCATTATTCGACATCTACAGTTCATTTTCTATACATTATCAATAGCTACTAATTTCCTATTGATCATGCAAGCCTGCAATGGGCATTTTGTTGGTTTTGTTATTCCTAGTCCAACCTACACAGGTTGGAAGAATATTGCTTGAAAGTAATACATTCCTGTTTGGAGACTGCCTGCCACTCAAAACTGCATTTCTACCTCCTTCAGAGTTCCATTCCCTATGTACATGGCACACAAGGCTGCTTCTAGACAAGTTTACAGCTAGATCACTTTGACTGACTAAACCAGGCATTTGGAATATTTGCTAAACAGTAATACTGAGAAGGTTAAATCTCAGCAGGGCTCTCAGACAGGAACTGCATCTTGTTGTCTCAGGTTAATCATGTACCTAATTTGCTGATTATTGACTTGCTCCCACAAAGGATTTTACTTGGCTTGACGTATCAGCACTGATTAGTGATGAACTGTCAAGTGTAGTTGTTCACTGCTTTACAGCTCATGTCCCTAACCTGCAGAAACAAGGATTTTAAATTTCAATGTTAAAATATTGTCTGGTGTCAACTTCAAACTGTTTTCATTAATACAAAACCATTCTGCTCCTTTCTGTCAGAACAAGGCTTCTTTTCACTAACTCAGGTCTGCAACAGCTTGTCTTTCTTTTTCTAAAATAATTTCTCATGGTAGCAGCTTGGCTGAATTTTGATTGCTGGGCAGAAATGCCAAGCAATCTTCTGCTGTACCACCCTGTTGACAATCATCAGGACCCTGCAAGAATATGGGAAAATAATTCTACAGATTATACTGATGAATTTCATTAACTCCCCTTACAGAAGAGAGTTGGAATTGCTTCCTCTAAAGACTAGAAAACAGGTTCTCTGAGGAAGAATCCAGCTCAGCAGGAAACACAGTTGATCTTTCTCATTATTTAATTTAACAGAAAGGTCACGGAATTTATATCTTATCCACGTAAGGTGCAGCGAAAGAAAAAGAAACTTAGCCTGATCATAGCCTGCCTAGCTGAGAACATCATAATGAAACCTAGAACAAATACATTTGATCACGGTGAAATAGAAATTAAAGTTCAGCTTGAATTAAAAAAGTATTTTATACTACCAGTTACACCCTACTGGGTTTCCTGTAAAAGATAAAGGCACAGCTCCATCATGTCATAGCCAGGCAATTATAATTATCTTGTATTTATAGAAAACCTTTTCGATTGCTTAAGAGTTTTTGTTGCCCTAAGTAATTTTCGGTCCATGATTTATACTTCTGTTTGTTTTCTTCAGCTAAATAGTTGCTTGGGTTTTTGTAGCTGTGGTTTTTTTTTTTTCTTTTCATGATGGAATGATAGGGGATGCAAGTGCCAAAATTCTGAATTATATGAGATATGCTCAATGAATTATGCCATTACCTCACTGCAACAAAGATCCACAGAGAGAATTTTGCCCTCAAGAAAACATATTGAATTATTACAGCCCAAATCAAAACATGCTTAAGAAGGGCTCCCACCCTGGAACACATTCTCATTTTCTCTGTAGGTGTCTTCTGAGTGGCACGGATGCCTGGAAATGGCTGAAATTAAGTCAACAGCTCCACTTTCTCTAGTCTTAGTACAAAATTTCAGGATGTTGTACCCCCACTTCTAGCTATATAAAAGACTGACTTCCTGCCCTCTCCTCCTTACGTTGTGGACTGTTGATCCATATTTCTTACCATTCAGATATATCCATTCAACCACTCAATAACTCACAGAACACTTTAGAACAGTGCACTACAGGAAGACGAAGGACAGTCAAAGCTCCTTGTTCGCAATCTCATAAAAGCAGATGTCATAAACTCACTTAAAACTCTTTTCTCAGTTCTTCCCAACTCTGTTTAACAGTTTTAAATTCTGAACTTCACGGTCTGTAGCATGAGTTTGTGAATGTACATGGACACAGTTAACTTAGGCTAGATACCTCCTTGCAGGCAATATGAATATATTTTCCTTACATGGCAACATGTAGCAATCACATTTGGTTCGAGCCCCTGGGCTCTTAAGTTAGATCATGCACTGTATCCATTTATGCAAATGCAGTTTGCTTGACAAATAGGAAAAAAAAAAAAAAGAGTAACAATCCTTGGTAAATCAGTGCAAGGCATCTGGGAGTGTTAAATGAGATCATCAAGTTCTACATTTGCCTTTTGGAAATCATATACTAAATAAAGCATTTTAAGTGATAATTTATGAATGAAGAAGTGATTTTTATCAGCAAGGCTACGCATCAAGGGAGGGGTCCTTTTCAAAAGACAGTTGCTATTTCTGCTTCCCTTGTACTCTAAAGAATAGAGGCTTTTTCCTTTTAGTCCGAGTAACTGTAAATACATTATTTCTCATTACAGTTCTACTCTAAGTAAATGGGAATCCCTCCATTCACATTAATAAGGCTTCAATACTATAAAAACTATTCTCTCTGTAACAGAAAAACACACTGCTACAGGTTATCACTGCAAAGAAATTAAAACACCTACTGCACAACCTAGAAGAAAGAGATACTAGGTCTTATTCACTTTAAAACTATCTCTACCTACAGTCCTTTGCTCTGTACTACTGAGTCACGGTAAAAATGCAGTGTTACCAAGTTTTCCTCTCCAAGGCTGATTAGAGATCAAGAAGAATTTGTTTTGTCTGCTGCAAGACTTGCTGCTGCCTAAGAGTTTAGTATGTCAGGTTGTGATAAGACTAGGGAGAATGGAAATCCAGACTGGACGCTAAGAAGAAATTCTTCACTGTGAGGGTGGTGAGACCCTGGGACAGGCTGCCCAGGGACGTGCTCAAAGCCCCATCCCTGGAGGTATTTAAGGCCAGGATGGATGAGGCTCTAGACAGTCTGATCTACTGTGAGGTGTCCCTGCCCATAGCAGGGGGAGTGGAACTAGGTGATCCTTGTGGTCCCTTCCAACCCTGACTGATTCTATGATTATATCTAAATACTATCCTTGGGGGAAAAAAGAGTAAAATTAAAGCTCTCAGACACATGATCACTGCATTATCTTCTCCAGTATGTCCGAGTAAAAGTCATGTCAAAGTCTGCTGCATATCAAAGTGACACCATTCCAACAGCCTTGCAAAGAGTGAAACTCTGGAGTTAACACATCTAGTTGTACATGTGCATGTGTTTGACCAACACCACTCATCATTTCTGAGGGATGAGTAACTGGATAGTTTTATCACAAACGGTGCAGAGATTCTGTCCGAGATTTAAAACCCTGAGTGCTAAACTGCAAGTAACTTTAAAAACCTGGATGGCAAGAACACTATTGGTCAGTTCTTTTTATCAATGTGCTGTTGGGCTATATAATAACCTAGGAATCTCAATATCAAGGTGTTCAGTCAAACATCACAAATTCATTTCCAGGAATCCCTATTCTTAAGTTCTGTAAGATCCAAAATAAATCTAACACAGATTTTCTAAACTGAAGCATTTTGACATTTAAAGCCAACAAATACATTGACAAAGTACCTGGGCATGTGATGGTGGGAGTCCTCTTCTTATATAAACACCAAAAAGAGCATCCTTCCCTAAGGATATGTTGAATTTCAAGAACTGTGGTTGGTTGACATGGATCTGAGAGCGCCAAAAAACTCCAGGAGGCACTTCCTGGGTAACTCTGCGGCCAACTTCTGTTTCTCCACTGTCTATGCTGCTATTCCTGGTGATCCATGGTCCTGGAAAAAAACAGCAAATATAAATCAAATGAGATAACTGGGTTTTATACAGAGGTTTTTATTCAATCAAGATGAATATCCATGGCAATTCCACCTTTTAAACCAAACTAACTTCTCCTTCTTATTCTGATGCAATCTGTCCAGGTTTCAACTAGTGTGTAAGAATTTGGCCCCTGTATTTGAAGAAAGAAGACTGTGAACCTTTTTCTCTGTGAAGCATCTACAGTACTCTAATCCTCAAGCAGCTCTGCAATTGCTCCTTAGTGATCAAATATAGTAACAATAGAGAGGCAATTAGTACATATGAAACTCCCTGTGCTCTATGTAAAGTAAAGGTAAACTAAAGGGTTAACTCAATCTAAATGAACCGATGTTGAGTAGTGCAATAAACTCCAAGTCATACACAAGAGAATTGATGGGAGAAATGAAATGCACAAAAAAGTGTTTAGAGGACAGTTTCTATATTCCAACATGCAGTTTCTCCTTGAAAGAAAGTTAGTTGCCTTTTACATTCTGTCTGCCTGAAGCAGGGACTATCTATAAGTCTTTCTCCCTCGTGCTGTGCTTAGTAAAAATCCATCATCTGATGGTTCTTCAGTATGCATTACCGAAGACAAGATACAAGACCTTTCTGGTTGAGTGCTCTGGCATCCAGCCCATGCAATAGTCAACCTTTAAGACACTGTGCAATCCCTCCTGTTCTCAGCTGAACAAGATGGTTCTGAAGCTACACATATTTTAAACATGGAGTGCAGTACACGAGGAGTCAAGCAGGGCTTTCAAGCTACAGTATGCAGCGTCGTGCAATTCTGTGTTCCATATTCTCAAACAACATGGTGAGAAAATAATTTTAAAATTATTATAACAGGCACTATAAAGACCAAAACCACCAGAGAAGATTACCTGTTAACAATCACAGAAATGTTAAAGTATCATTAATATTACTATTAATAAAAGTTGGATAGCAGCAATACCTCTGGTAGAACCTAACAGCATTTATTAAAAGCTCAATGTTTACTCCATGTTTTTTTTTCACGATGTAATGGTATTTTCAACAAATGGCAACTTACTTTGGAAATCTATTCCAACAGTGTAGGACTGTAACAAGATGGCAGAGAATGACATATAATTTCAGCAGGTAAGTACCTAACAGCTTTCCTTTCTGGACTATCTTTAACTGAGAGAGATGCAATAGCACGGTTTCAATTATAGATTCCAAATTATCTATGTTAGCAGCACTTACACTTGTACATAATGAAACAGATATGCTGGCAGTGTTTTGAAATGGTAAAAGAATGCTCTGAATACCAACTGCTATTTGGTTTTTGGCAACTTGTTTGTTTTTTCAATTTCCTATGTTAATGGGCCTACAATAACATCACGGCACTAAGGAAAGCAGAATATGTAAAGACAGACTGCAAAGAAAGGGAAAGTGGCTGAGAATGTCAAGTAGTGTGCTTTCAGAGCTGCCCAAGAACATGGATAGCAACCAGATTCAAACACACAATGTTTCATAAAAACTACATGATTTCATTTCTAATGGATTACTGCAACAGAGGAGATCTCAGAGCTCCTTCCTCAGTGGAGTCAAGTAACATCTCACCAGAATTTAAATCAGTCCTTACCCATATGGACAGGAAAACCAGGTACAGACCACATAAAATCATCTGTTCATGGCTATACTGGGATCACTGGCAGAGCTAGGAAGACTGAGAGCTCCTTCATCTCCTTTGAGTACACCGCTCACTTCACAACTTCAAGTTGTAGAATAAATGATGAATTCTTCTTGACATTCTTAAAATATGTGCTGTAAATTATTTCCTTGGAAGCAGACTGCATACTTAAATGGACATCAACTGCATCTAATCTGAGAGCAGACTCCTTGATATACTCTAAAGAACTTTGTTCTTCAGCATCAGTATATCCACAGCCAAAGTAAAACAATCAAAAATCTATTTGCAGGATCAGAGTAGGTGTTAGTAATATTATTAAAGTTGTGTACGTAATAAAGGCAGAATCATTAATAGGGCAGTCCCTCTTCCAGCATTCTCTGTCTGGATTCCTTATACTTGTATGGGTTTAAGCTGAGTGGCCTTGCTGGAGGGACGAGGGACAGTGGCACAGAGCAACAGAACAAGCTGGATCGTATTTTCTACACCATGCTTACATTATGCTCATTATACGACAGGGAAGGAGGTTTATGGGACTTGTAACGTATTCTATAATTAGTAAAGTCTCCTGTTCTGGTTGTTGGTTTTGTTTTGGGTTTCTTGGTGTGTGTTTTTTCCCCAGTTTTTAGGTTGGGGTTTGCCCTTTTTTTTTGTTCTGGTTTGTATGTGGCAGTGGTGGTTTACGTGGTTTCACCTGACATCCCTGAAATAGAGTAGTGAATTGCCCTTGTCTCAACTGACATTTAGGCTTTCTCACCTCCCTTCCTTCTTTGCCTGCTCACAGGGGAGGAGGAGGAAAGGAGAAAATCCATCTGTTGTAACTGGACTGGTGGGATTCAGTTGCCATCTGAGTTAAAACCAGGACAATACTCAATGAATAATCTGTCTTGTATGGTTTGTTTACAGTTTGATTCATTTCATGTCCGTAACAAAACCTCTCCAGACCATGGAATTTAATGCAAAACTTTGGCATAAAGAATACTAAGTATAATATACTTCTGAAATCCATGCATAAACTGAGTGGGAATCTGGAGCTGTAGTCTTCCCCAATGTTGGAATTTTTTCATTTATCGTCTTTATAAGCAATATTTTATCTTTATAAGCAAAATTATAGTTTTTAATACTGTATACACATAATATTTCATACTTTTTAATACAGTTCTAGAATTGATTGGAAATATAGCTTGTATTAGGGCACAAATCAAATATTCCAATTAGTTAAAAAATAAGCCTACTTCAGTTTTCAAAAATTCTGGTTTGCATTTCTGCCTGGGAAAGGACATTTTTTCATGAGTCGAGATTCCTCGAATACAACAATTAAGCCAAAAAGAAAGAGAATACTCCAGACCTGAAGAGAACCAAAGTTGCATTCCCAGTACTTCATCATGCACTATATAATTTACTAGAAAAAGACTGTTCCTTTAAATTTCCTGTGAATATCTTGAACTTGTTAGCTTAAAAATCGGTGAAAACTGTAGATAGCACACTGGAATTTACAATTATCAATCAGCCTTAAGACATGATTCGCGTTTGTAACACTGATACGATTCAGTTCAGTTTGGTATTATCTTTGGAAGCACCTCCCATAGATATTCCTTATTAGCTCCACAACATGAATGACCTGGTTTCCTTGTTGTCCAAAACGCTCCTGGAACATTTCACTGGCTCTGGAATATCCACCTCGGAAGAGAACTGACAACTGTATGGGTTCAGCACAGTAGAGGATTTTAAAGGCAGGTCAGATTAGCAACTAACACCAGTGATCAAGGCATAACCTACAACAAAGAATGGCACAGATGGATGATCCCTTATTTTCAAGTTTTTGCTTCTGTAGCATGCAGTGTTTCTGCTCTATATTTGACTGACCCGTGCATGAGAGAAACTGCTGCTGCCTCACCTCCAGCATGCTGAAAGGGATCCCTATTTTTGTTTTTCAGTATTTAATATACAGCTGCCAGCTTTTATGGTTCTACATTACAATGCTGAAACAAGACAATACTTGAAGTTGTAGTAAAACATAATTTTCATATATGTAGGTTGAGTAATAACTTACAAAGTCCTAAGTCCATCAAGCTATTAGACCTCTGCAGATTATGCACAACTGAATCATACTCTCATAAATTCCTGCTAAATTACTCTTGTTGGTATGAGACAAAAAACTAGCGGCAGCACTTTGGCTCAGCTCCTTGTTTTGACACAGCCAATGTACCTGAGCTGGTCATGATCTCAACTTTCTAGGATAACTACTTGAGAAGAAGAAATATTAACGAGCACCTACTAAAAATAATCTCACCTTGAAGATGAGTATTGTCACATAAAACAAGAAGGACCTGGGGGTCTTGGCTGATGAAAAGCTCAACATGAGCCTGCAGTGTGCGCATGCAGCCCAGACAGCAACCAAGTCCTGGGCTGCATCAAGAGCATTGTGGCCAGCAGAGCAAGNAAAACTAGCGGCAGCACTTTGGCTCAGCTCCTTGTTTTGACACAGCCAATGTACCTGAGCTGGTCATGATCTCAACTTTCTAGGATAACTACTTGAGAAGAAGAAATATTAACGAGCACCTACTAAAAATAATCTCACCTTGAAGATGAGTATTGTCACATAAAACAAGAAGGACCTGGGGGTCTTGGCTGATGAAAAGCTCAACATGAGCCTGCAGTGTGCGCATGCAGCCCAGACAGCAACCAAGTCCTGGGCTGCATCAAGAGCATTGTGGCCAGCAGAGCAAGGGAGGGGATTCTCCCCCTTTACTCTGCTCTCATGAGAGTCCACCTGAAGTACTATGGGCAGTTCTGGAGCCCCCAACACAAGAAGTATGTTAAACTGTTAAGAGTGAGTCCAGAGGAAGGTCATGAAGATGCTCAGAGGGCTGGTGCAGCTCTGCTATAAGGACAGGTTGAAAGTTGGAGCTCTTCAGACTGAGGAAGAGAAGGCTTTGAGAAGACCTTACAGTAGCCTTCCAGTATCTGAAGGGGGCCTACGGGAAGGCTAGGGAGGGACTATTGACAAGGTCTTGTAATGACAGGATGAGGGGTAATGGGTTTGAACTGGCAGAGGGGAGATTTAAAAATAAACCTTAGGAGGAAGTTCTTTACAGTGAGGGTGGTGAGACACTGGAACAGGTTGCCCAGGGAAGTTGTGGATGCTCCCTCCCTGGAGGTGTTAAAGGCCAGGTTGGATGAAGCCTTGAGTGACCTGTTCTAGTGGGAGGTGTCTCTGCCTATGGCAGGGGGTTGGAACTGGATGAGCTTTGAGGTCCCTTCCAACCTAAACCGTTCTATGATTCTATGAAAAATACTGTAGGAGGTGGTTCAGTGTTAGCCTCTTCACCTTCCTTCCTCCTCAGGTAACAAATAAAGAAAAGAAATGCAGAGTAGATATGAGTACCTTAGTTAATAGGCTGAAATTTACTTTGTTTAACCTGAAAAGCAGACCATCATTCTAACTTTATATTTGCAATGTCTTTTTCTGCACTAACAGCTTCACTTACAAATTCTGTCTCTAGAAACTCTCAAACTTTTTCTTACAGCTCCCTTTGGTTTTCACCTTCTAAAGCAGAGAATTTGTCTTACTGGCTGACTCACCCCCCTCCAGCTATTTTTAGAAGCTTTTCTCTTACTATGGACCAGTGCAGATCACATTCAAAGAACATCAGCTGCACTTAAGTAAAGTCACACATGCGACAAACTAGCAAATCTGGGAAAAAACGACTAACTCAAACAACTTGTACTATTGTGAACAGAAAAATCCCAACATCATCATCTCTGCTGTGGGTGACACTGTTTTAGAGTTTTGTCTGTTTATCTCATAACCCTATGGATACTTGATTTTTTTTTTCCTTTGATTTCCTCTCTATAAACAAGTAAATAGAGTTTTAAAAGCATACTTCTTCATCTTACCCAGGGGAGCCATTCAATCACTCAGCCAAACATGTATTTATAAACTAAATAACCCTTTTTCATTTAAACTGCTGTGTTATTTACCCAGTTGAATTACTATTTTGGCATATGCATTTGAAAAGACTGTTTTAACACTCATGCATATTAGTCTTTGAAGTGATCAAATAGGCAACACATAACAACAGCAATGCAAACTCCTCCTGCTAACTTGTCAGCAGGCCTCATCTCCGAGTTGGAGGTCAGTTCCAAAGTGGTAGCTGATAGGACACGCCCAGTCAGCCTTTAATTTAACTGATGTCAAGGCATGTCAGCTATGGAGGCAGAACTGTAACTGCACTCAAAGTAGATATAGTTGACTACTTATTACACCTCCTCTCATACTGTCATTAAAATTTTAAAAATACAAATGAAATTTGGCTACCAGAAGTGTCACACTACAGACATCACATTTAAATAGCAATTAACTCCACTGCTTTGACTGTGTGCCTTTATAACACTGATGACTATAAATTGCACGTTGATAACACTCTTGAAAAATATCTAACAGAATAACCATTGCAACAGCTCCATAATGAACTACTAAGACGATCTGAAGAACTTCAGATTAAATACAAGGAATAAATACCACCAGTGCTGGTTAAAAAGAATCCTTTCATTTCTCTTGTTGTGCCTCTGCATTTGTTATACATTGCTGCAGCAGATATGGTTTTCCTTACCTTTTATCTAACTTGTTTTTCTGGGGTTGGAACTAGATGATCCTTGAGGTCCCTTCCAACCTTACCATTCTACGATTTTATGATTTCTATGATTTAGTTAGAGATTTTAACAGATGAGTCAGACTTCCAAAGGCATATATGGGACAGCTGTGTGAAGGAAATAATTCGATCTAAAAATACGGGGGTGTGGGGCGGTGGAGGGGCAAAAGAGAATGAATAAGAATTACTGTGGTTTCCAGTGACAGCTTGATTTTTCCTTCAGGTGAATTTGATACTTTTATGGCCAGACCTTTCTTATTGTGTCAGAAATAAACAGACAAACAAAAAGTAGAAAATGTCTTTTCCATACAAATTTCTTCCACAGAAAAAAACACTGCTATGTGCTCTTTACACACTTATCACTTCCTGTATGAACTTATACTTCCAATTCCTGTATGAACTCACACTTCACAATATCTACTACTATCTAAGTGCCCTAGGTGAAAACAGATTCCATGTGTACAATGGATTGACTGCTGTTGCAAACCAAATTTCCACATCTACAATAAAGTTAAAAACCAAGAAATAAGAGTCTGTCTGGGGAAGCTGATATGACACATCTTGAGTTATGCTGAAGATCCTGAGGTACTAATGAGTTCTGCTTTGTCAAGTGAGGAGGAAGGAAGCTTCTGAATTTGTACAAGTTTTCAGAAGTCCAGTAAAACAGCTTCTGGAACAAAATAAAAATCTCAGATTTCCTGGACAGTAAACCCTATTTTTGTTATGGTGAAAGGACAGAAATTCTGCAAACCTAGTGTCTGTTAAAGACCACTGCCCTGGCTCAGCTGCAGTCAGTCTGTCCCCACAGGTGGAATTAAGAAACATGCCTCAATACCCTGACACATCTTAAAACTTAGATGTATCTTCACATTCGTGTGAGCTTGGTTTCACAAGATGCATTGTTTGCAGATACTAAGGCAAGTCACAACTGAAATAAAATTAAGATCTGTTAGATCACTGCATTTCACAAAGAACAAATACATGCTAGCTTGAATTTCTACATCAATATAACAATCATCTCTGATCGTATACAAAACACTTCATCAGATAACTTGAAACACAAGAGCTCATACTATCACCATCAACACAATCATGAAATTAAAACTCTCCTGTTCTGAACTTAGTCATACAGTTTACTTTTGCTAAGGCAGCCCTAGAGCCTTGTATATTTTCAGAGGACCACATCTGCAAGCCTTCAGAGCGTCCATATTAATACTTCTGCTTCCTAATGTGTTAATTAAGACCTACATTACATTAGCCACATAACTACTTAATAAGATTAATCCACCTGGAAAATGATGGCACATCTTGATTAAATTGAGGGAAGGGAACGGAAGTGACATTTAAGATACATTGATTGTTATTACATTCTGCTCATCTGTTTCAAAGCGTCTGAAAGGAAACAGTAGAAACTCAAAAGATTTATGCTGTTTACCTTGTTAATGAGGTATGAGGTTTTCATATTTCATCTTTTGCAACATAACAGAGTTGCCCTCAGTTGTTCTCTACTCCTTATACTGCCTGGTGAGTAGGATTAGGCTTCAGCAGGAACAGAACTGGAGGTACCACCAGTGTCTCAAGCAGTTGTATCAGGGCCTATTCTATCTGTATCTGAACCCAAACTTATCAATAAGTAAGAGTGGAAAATATTCCCACTTAATCATTCTGCTTATTTTTTCCATGTTGCCTGTCTGCTGCATTGTTAGCATTTTAACTATTAGAAACTAATAATCTCTGTGGGTACATCAAAATGTGACTCAGAGCTGCAGCTCTGGCAGAAGTCTCAACATCATTTGAAGAGAGTTGAAGACAGCCCATACAGCTTCATAATGACTGAGTTTAGCTCTCCATGTCTGTTCAATTTAACTTGGTGCTACATTAGCAGAAATGTGTTTATCCCCTCTCTCATCTTAAACAAGTAAGATGGTGTCAAATTTAATAGCAAATTTAACTGTCTTAATTTTATTATTGTTGAATAATTATAATGGTGATTCTGAGAACTAGAACCAAGCTGATTTTGAGAACTGGAGCCAAGTATTTTTCATGACACTTCAGTAGCTTACCATTTAGTTAACTGTAACTGCATTTTTGAAATCCACAGATTGTGGTAGCCTTAGTGAAGTACCTCATAAATTGAGCATGAACCTGTATCAAGCTGGTTGGTCCACAGAGAGATCAATTCTGGATTACACAAATGAGAATACAAATTCAAAGTTACCTTTTCCAATTAGTCAGGCGTGGAAGTGATCTTTCAAGCTCACAATCCCTGCCTGTTAATTATCTTTGGTGTCTTTTAAAATGGGAGGTTCCAGGATCAGAGACCACAATCCTTTACTGTGCTTTTCAGCTTTACAGAACCTTACTACAGTAAATGAGATAAAAAAATACTAAGTCAATTTTGAATGAGTATGACATCTGGTAAGCTTGTGAGCACACCAAAAGTGATACACCGTAAATGATAAACTCTGCACTGAAGCATTCTTTACTCAGATCTACAACTGGAGATAGTTTGGGTATTTCCACATAAAGGGTAGTTTACCTTAGCTGCCCTCTGAAATTATTAGTTGACTTTTATAGTTTATCTGTCCATTAGAAAGGAAACAGCACACATATTTTATGTGCATGTATGTCTAGCCTACTACATAGGTTTAAACATACAATACCTTTTCAGCACAGACTAACAGAATCCAGGCACAAAAAAATCCTCTTAGGTCATCTAATTCACTCATTGTGAAGAAGCAATTATTTCCAAACATGCTTCCCCCTCCCCAGTCCAACTTTTATACCAAAACTCTAACATTATCCTCATGCACCTGTAACAGACAAGTGGACTTCACTCTCAGAAAGGTTTTCTGAATGCCATCACTATAGATCTCATCCCTTTAGCAACTCCACAATGCCACGGCAGTGTCAGCTTTTTGATGTACTACGAAGGAGTACTACCTTATCGTTTGCATTAAGAAGGGAATTTTTCTTTACTTTTGACTCACAATCTAAATCCCTAGTGCAGCACAACTTCCAGAGCCCAAAGGCAAACCCAAAAGAACTACCTCTTGCATTTTTCACAGGCAGGGTGCAGCGGGCTTCACTTGCTGTTTTACAGCAGCACAGAGGATTTTTGTACCCGTGGCCCTTGCCTACTCCTTTCAGACATCCGCAGTATTAGCGAGATGTAGTGTGTAATTACAAAACCCCTGCAACTGTGTTATCTTAATAGTGAATTTTGTTTTCATTCAGATAGGAAAATGCAGTAATAAAGTAATTTACATTCCTCTTAAATTGCATTTTTATTATTCCATACTAGAATTTAGTCTCTTAATAAGGAACAAGCAGATCAAATTGAAATACTTGCCTTTTTTTTTTTTTTTTTTTCTCCCTTTCAAATTGTTCTACTTTCAAATGCCTTGCTTGCTGAGTAGGCACAGCTTGTGTTTAAGTGGCCGTTCTCAGTCTAGGGGCAAAAGGTTTCTTTGGGAGACCCATGTTTTGAAAAGAATGGCTTCATCCTGAGTTGTGTCAATTATAGAAAGGTCACTCTTCACAGCCAGAGTCGGGAGCCCTGAAATGGTTGTTGTGTTAAAAGCTGTCAGAGGCTTTCCTAAAAACTGCTGGAACAGCAATATTAACTTGGACATAATAAAAGGAAAGGTGAGATTGAAAAACTTTTCACCCTTCCTTGCTGTAAGAATTATGTTTTAGATATTCCTTGTGTTCATCCAAACCTGTCATTCATATTATTCCTCTGTGGAAGATTACTTGTCTAAATGTTGCTCTCTCCTCTTCCCCCAGATTATCAACATCTCAGCAACCTTCTAGAAAATGTCAGAAGAACAAGCAAACTTTTCCAACATGCTCTGAGGAAAGCTAACTGCAGCAATTTAAGACATAACTAGCAGTTCTGTCTCCTTGTCTCCTCTACAGGAGGTTACCACTCCCAAAACAGCCGGCATCTCAGCCTCTTCAAATGTGCAAAGCTAATTAGAGTGGGGCTGGGATAAACTGCCAGAATTTGCACTGAAGTGCCCCAGGCAGATGAGCACATTCCAACTCAGCAATCCTGCTGCCCTATATTTGTAAGTAGATGGCAACAAAAAGCTGCAGGGGAGGGAATTTGGAAACGTGTTAAACACTGCAGTAGTCTGCTAAGTGACCGTAATTGCAAACCCGAGCTCTTCAGGTTCCTGACTGAAACCATAGGGTCTCTCACCTGTGCACAATCTGGAAGAAGTTCAGCAGAATATAAGTATTCTGCCCTGTACTTAGAGATGTGCTGTTCCTCCGGTTTGACCTACAGTGAGTCAGAGATGAAAGCCAAGCCAATTTAACTAGGATGCAGGATTTCTTGAAAAGGAGGAAGCCAACATTAGCCTCTCCATGGAAGACAAGAAGCTGAGGTGCAGTAGCAGAATTTTATGAAAACAGGAGGAAAATCAAGGAATGATCAAGCACACCAAAGAACTTCTCAGTTTCCCTTCCCACCTCCATTTTAAAAGATCCCCAATCCCTACACCCCATTATATCTAACAAAAGTATCTTGCATTAGCATTTGTTTCTAACTCTTGCTTTGGTAATCAGTAAGTTTAACAGGAGCCACAGGTCCTAAGAGCAAGATTATGTTCAGCTCCAAACAAGCTCTGCTGACCAGCAGCAAGTGCTCTTATCTTCCATTTAAATTATTCCATCCCACCTTCACAGCACATGCTGAAGCCTACAGGGTGCTTTGACTACTCAAAACAGTGTTTTGTCATCTTATCATCATTTATGCAACAACTAGGGAAGGCTTTGTCATCATGTAGGAAATAAAACACCTGACTCTCACCTGTAAAAGCATCTCATTTGAAGTAGTACAATTCTTTTCACAACATGTGCTTTCTCTGTATTTTTATCATATGTTTTGTCCACTCCAGAAAACATTTCTCTTTCTAGATCTTTCCCCATTCTTCTCATTACCCCATCTCTGTCATTCTCCACTAGAACACATTGGTCATACTAATATCACTAAACAGATTATTTACTATGGGTCAAATTCTGTCATTCTTGATGCTTTCTAATATTAGAAGTAGTTCTTGTCTAAGAAAGAATAAAAAACAAGGACTTGATCCTGACTGGAAGTCAAAAGTTTTTGGCTTCTCTCAAGTATACTTCTATTGAAGTCAAGATTTTTCTCTAAGATATCTAAGTTATACCTGTAAACAAGATGCATAGTCAGTAAAGCAGAATGCCTCCTCTCCTCCAGGCTGAAGAACCCCAGTTCCCTCCTTTCTAAGACCTGTTCACTATACCCTCCACAGGCTTTCTTGCCCTTCTCTGGACCTGCTCCAGCACCTCCATGTGCTTCTCGGGGAGGACACCAAAACGGAACCCAGTAGTCAAGGTGTGCCCTCCCCACTGCTGAACAGAGGGAGGACAATTCCTGCCCTGATCCTGCCCGCACTACTGGCGACGAGCAGATGAAGTTCTCGAAACGCCATGCTCTCGCGCAGAGTAAGCAGTAAGCAGCGAGCAGCGAAGGCAGCAGAGGGCAGTAGACAGCCGCCCCGCCGACCATCCGCTGGCACCGCCGCGCCCCCAGCCCAGCCCAGCCCAGCCCAGCCCAGCGCTCCCGGCCCGGCGCGCTGCCCGGAAGGCCTCACCTCTGCCGCCAGGTGTCGCAGGCGGCCCGTCCTGGGCGGGCAGCGCGGGCCGCAGTCCGTTGCTGAAGGTGTGTCCGTCGGCCGGGCGCAGCTGCCAGTTCAGCCCCAGGAGGTGCATCGCTGCCGGGGAGACACAAAGCGAGACGGTGAGAACCTTGGCGGAGGCTTCGGCTCACTGAAACAGCTTTTGGAAAACACGGTAGAGAGACTTGTCTCCGAGGAGTGTCAATACGCTACAAGAAAAGGCAAAGCCCTGATGATTCGCATGCACTGTTACCAGATCTTCTGCGTTACTGACACACAAACCACCGTGTCCAGCAGAGGACAAGAACGACCTGCCCAGTCTCTCGTGCTGCCTTCCCTATCGGGGTTAAGAGTAGAGGACATTTAAAAGGTCCCTTCCAACCCAACGGATTCTATGTTTCTAGGATAATGCATGGACTTCGAGAAGTCTGAATCACTCTGCTAGTGGATTAATGCGCATCTTCTTGTACAAACAGAAACTACCTGAACACATATCCATACTTCCATCGTGCCACCCCGATGGCTTCCTCCCACTGCAGAGGGATAGACAAAACCACAAAGCTTTATGTTCACCATCAGCACTCTTCCTATTTACACAGGATGTACCAAAGAGAACAACCTTTTCAGTTACAGACCGAGATGGTGCTTGAGGAGGTTCACTGCCAGTTCAGGGGCAGAAAAATACATGTGATTATGGGGCCTCTTGTAACTGTTCACTTCTGCAGTGGCAGATCCATGTAAGTTTTGCAGATATTTGGCATCCGGTCACAAGCAATTGTAGAAGAGGTGATGTGCTCCCAAATGGATCAGCAGTGGCCACAGAGCCAAGTGTTCAGAGGTGAAATGTTAGGGATAGGTAGGACAGAAGACTTACCACAGAAGCTGCTATTTACAGTGCTTGAGACATCACTCAGACAATCTCTGAATACAAGCTAACCATCTAGACGGGACCTATTCATATACGTATTTCTAAAACCCAAGAAACAGAAGCACACCCCATGCTCAGGATCCATCTGTCCCAGCTCCTGGAAATCTCAGCACATGATCTCTGCAGGGTTTAACCTCCCCGTTTCTGACAAAAGCAGCTGAGAAGCAAGACAGCTTTCATAACATCACCTTCACCTAGACATACCTACAGACCAAGCAGATGTCTAAGAAAAGTAACATCAGGAGACATTATGTGAAGAGGGCTGGTGCCAGATTTTGCATTCATGCTGAATTTGCAAAATANAAAAAAAAAAAAAAAAAAAAAAAAAAAGCAACTACATTCAAGCATCTTGTATTTTACAAAATACATAGCATGAATCTGAAAATGATGCTTTGCTGCAAAACAACTCAATATTTGTTTCTTAAAAAATGATTTAAGATTCCTGGAAAATATAAAAAAAAAAAATTTCTGTGAGAGTCAATGTTTTATTCAATTGCAACTTCTTTCTTTTGCCAAATGAACATTTTAAAAGGCTTTTCAGTCTTACCTCAAGCAGCTACTTTTCAAGTATGGCAATGAAACTGAAAAAAATATTCCTAAATCTCAAACAGCAAACAGGTTGCTAGTTTATACAGACTCTCCCACATTGAGTGAGAGACATTATCTCTGCTGGAGATGTGAGAGGGCCAGGGGACACCAGGTAGTAGAGCAGCTTGTGGTGTGTTTCTGCTGTCAGCACTTCCCACACGATGCCCACACACCACAAATCCAAAGACAGAGTTCAGCTGGGCGACCCCCGTAAAGAGAGTGCATAAAGAGTAAGTGAATCTCAGAGCCCCAAAGTGAAAACATCTCATAGACAAGAATTAGACTTTGGTGTTTTATACTCTCATCATCTATTCGAAGTTGTAGGATTTTTTTTTCTTTTTATTGCAAGTGTAACCATAAATGTAGGTCACTTGCAGAGACGAAAGTCTGCGGCTTTGAGTGTGAACCATCCCTTACAACAAAGAGATAGGGAAATCATAACTAATAGTCTGGCCAAGAGAATTATAGTTGCTAACTTATAATTACCAGGTAAATTCAGTCAAGGAATTATAAAAGATCTTATTAACATGGTATTAAGAAGAACTTTAATCCATCTGCTTACAAGTACACCATGAATTCATTAATAGCTCCATTGCTCTATGTTTTAATCATAGATGCACATTAGATAGGAGCGATTAGAGCTCCTTCCTAGCGGGGCAGGGATTTGCACATCTGCTATAGTCCCTTGCAGAGAAAAAAATTACAATCTCCTGCACAGCTCACATACCCGCCATGTGATCTACAAACTTCCACGAAGACAGCTCAAGTCACAGACATGAGGAGCGCTCACCTTCCAGCAAAAACACAGCAAGAAAAGTGTGTCAGAGGGGCCTGAGGGGAAAGCTCTCTGTTTGTACTGCATACAGTAAACCTGACTGGCAACTGGGAGGGAGAACAAGGAGCTATCTATTCTCTCCTGCTTCAGAATGCTATGAGATAGCAAATTTATATGATTAACCTTTTGTTCTGTTAATCAAACAAAAAACGCCTCCAGCAAAGGAATAAGAAGCAGCCCATTTAATTAGAAATACAAGAATCCACTCAACGGTTAAGCATATATGTGTCAGAAAAGAAACTTGGGACAGTGAATTTGTGACTGTCCTTTTCTTTTTTTTTTTTTTTTCTTCTTTCTTCTTCTTTTCTACTTTGCATTTTAAAAATTGCGTCTAAGTAACCCACGGTGCTGTGACTTTGTCTTCTCACCCAACAATATACTTCCACCAGGTATTACAGTACTGGCTGCACTGTCTCCAAATGATATTCACCAGACAACTGGTTTGAAGTACTCAACTAGATCCAAAGGTGATCATCGAGATGAGTACTGACTTTTCAGAACAGTCCATTTACTCAAATGCATTTCCAGACATACACATTTGCTTTATAGATTAAACCTTCAGGGACAAACTTATCTCTAAAGGTTTAAAACAGAAAACCAGTGCCGATTTATCTCTTACATGTATGATATATTAATAAATTCAATTTTATAGGTACTTCTGTGTGTTTTGCAGTATTATATAGGTTCATTTCCTTTTCTCCCTCAACATTAAAGCGTATTTGTCAAAGTTCTTGTTTTTGGCATCTGTTTTTCAAATATCTGGTTCATTTAACACTAAGATCTAGTAACTCAGTATACCAAATTATGTATTTATAGTCTCAAAACAAAAAAAAAAATCAGACTATATAAACAATAAATTCTGAAGTAAAACCTCTGAGGTTTAGCTAAAAAGTAATAATCAGACTCTCGCTCCCACCCCAGCAACACACACATACAGACAAAGTGAAAGCACATGGAAGCTAAACCTACGTGCCCATCAAGAACAAAATCAGAGAAGTAGTTCATCACTCCAGGTGGTAGAGCTGACAGGGATCAATCTCAGACTTACATAAGACAGAGTTTGCTCGAGTGAATCACGTATTATTTTAAGAAATCCCCAAAGGTACACAAATCCACAGAAAATGACAGAACTTGCATGCAAACCTTTCTTGAACGTTCTCTGAACGGTTCATTCAGCACCCTGTTGTTCTGGCCACAAACTCAATGTGCCCTTCTTTCAGAGGTTAGTGTACCATGGTTTCCAAGTTCAGGAAGCTCTCCATCTTCCCTTTGTGTTCTCCTTTTACTCTTGACCATGTATTTTTAAATTTAAAGACCTCTGGCACCTTCATGTGCTAGAGATCTCCCTGTAGTACAAGTCTGTGTCTGCCAATAGGCAGGGCAGTCAAGTTTTGCATTTAATCCTGTATTCTTGTATTCTCTTAAAGGGAGAAATAGGCAGATTAATGATCCACCAGTTTCCCCATTCCTACTGCATCACCCCAGTTGAGGTCTGGATGATATGTGCCGCTTGCTTTTTAGAAAACTCAGTATCCCCTCAGAAATTTGGAAGGATGAGAAGATGATAAAAGTGAACAGGAATCAGAATGTTTCCATGTATTAATTTTTCAAGTTGTCATGCTTACTAAACCCTAAAATACTGTCATCCAAAATTAACCCATCAAACTATGATCTCACTTCATCAAGATACATCTAGTCATGTTATATTTAACTGCAGCAGACCA
Organism: Eubucco bourcierii; assembly: GCA_013396675.1. Classification (NCBI taxonomy): domain Eukaryota; kingdom Metazoa; phylum Chordata; class Aves; order Piciformes; family Ramphastidae; genus Eubucco; species Eubucco bourcierii. The sequence goes on along the minus strand of VWZE01009149.1, from coordinate 1,041,451 downwards.
ATCTCTTTTCATGTGAAACAGAAATTGCTCTATTATATGATAAGCATTAGCAACTAAACACTAAAAGCACACTTGCTATATGTAGACCATTATAAGGGAAAGGAAACACTAGAATTTTCCCTTCCATCTGCTCAGGGAGTGAACAAGAATATGAAGTCTTGAGCAACATCAGTGTGATATCCAAATCAGTGCCAATGAATCACAGACATAATGAAACAAAAGGTACCTAATAAATCTTAGCAGCATGTAATTTCACAGTGTACACAGTCAGAGAACTGCCTGCACATCCATTTTTCAAAAATTTCTTTACATTGGTTTAATGTTTGTATGAAGAAAAAGAAGTTTAGTCTTTAATGCTTCTGGGTAACTTCCAGTTAACTTAAAAAGTTAAACATGATTGCATGCTTGCTTTGTAATAAATTTTATTCATCTGAGACTCGTGGGTCTTTTCTGGTTACTACTTCTTTATCATGCCACAGAACTACAGGAATACTAAAAACTGATCTCATTGACCTCAACTGTTATTCATATATTAACAGCTACTCAAAAGACTAGAAAAATAGTAGTTTAACATTCTACTACCATTCCCCTGGAGAAACAGGTTCAAGTTCAACCCAAGTCACAAGTGAAGCGAGTGTGTTAGGCCCATTCCCTAGTGATTACTCGCCCCTGTTACAAAATGAATGCACAATTCATCACAACTGACAACCTCTCCTCAAGAGATGCCCGAGACAGGAATAGCAGGGGTTTGAAATCCAGAAAAGAGCAGTGGAGGAATGCCTTAGAAAAACTTGTGCGGTGCTTAAAAGTACTGCACTTGATTCTAAGAATTGCTCTTGCATCTCTTCTTTGGCTGAGCAGCATGAAGTATTGGGTAGCTATAAGAAGAGAAGCACACCTTCCCTAGTTCCTCTCAGAACTGGAAAGCTTACCAGGCAGTTCAAATATGCATGTGTAATCAGAATTTGCTGGACTACATATTGGTTGAGATCCATATTTTGCTGCCATGTCTTACAATTAACAGAAACAAGGTAGAGGACAGCCAGACTTTGTCAGAGGGACAACTTTGCAAGCCGTTTTTTTATCTTTTTTACCACTGGAGACATTCAGTGCAAGTCTTCTCCCACAGAATTTGGACTTGGCAACAAATACACCTGACAAAGTCAGATTTCAAGAAGTCATAAATGTTTTGCAGAGGTTGACACTATTCTTGACAATTTTGTTGGTTGGCCTTCATCTGCAGGAACAATACAGGCATAGCAGTATGCAGCTAGACTAAGATATGTGGCTCCTTGTCTTGCATGATGGTTGAGGCAGCTGTCTCAAAGAAAGTTGCTGCATCCAAGGAACTGGCCTCACAATTATATTAATGCTCCTTCACATTCTTACTGGCAGAAAGGGACAGCATCTCCAGGAAGTTCTAATCTCCAATTCCTCAAGTTTAAGTGTTTGGAAAATCATTACCAAAGAGAATAGCAGTCTTTGTTAAAATAGGCAGTCTTAAACAATGTGAAAAAGTAACACTTTGCTGGAGAAACAATGATGTCACTCTTAAAATTCAGGCCTAACTGCTAGAATTTTCTACTCTTGATTACCTAATGACTAGGAAGAGAATGAAAGAATCCTCCTGAGCATGTCCCAAAGATAGGATTAGCTGTAATTTTACCCTCAGCATATGAACTCTTTTAGACAATAAACTGTTTAGAACAGGGCTTTGCTTTTAAAGCATCCAGACTAAGAAGTGTTTAATAGAAATACCACTGAGGATCTATGAATAAGTGTATTGTTAAACTCAGCAGGAAAACTTCTGCTGGGGGTTACTAACTGATTTCTTTCAAATAAGTGTTACTAAGGATGAAAAAGGTAATATGAGAAAGACTGCAAGATGGTTGGTTCATTGTCAGTGTGTTCATACAGAAATAATAGAGGGACCCAAGAAAAGCATACTTTTCTTTTTTTTTTTTTTTTTTTTTAAAAACTGGTCACACTCTCTTCTCCAAGCTGGCTGATTATTTTTTTCCCTGTGCATGTCAATAAACTGAACTGAATGAATTTTCAAAGCACAGCATGGAATATATATCCACAAATCCCATTAGTAGTAATGTGATTTGTGTGCTTATCCGCCATGCAATGCTGTTAAAGTCCATTCCTCCAAGTCCAATTCCAGTCTACTTCCAAAATACTTGAAAAACTTCCACACCTGCAGTCACCTGGGGGATGTGAAGACCTGGCTCCCAGTTCCAAGGATAACAACAGTGCCGCAGAGCTTCAGACTTGAGGAACAAGCATCATTCCCTGGGCAGCTGTCAGTTCCCCAATCACCATCTTGACTGGGACAGGGAAAGAATGTCTGGTTTTAGACTTATCTTAGACTTGTCTTGTTTCAGTGCTCTTTATTGAAATATTTTGATTTTGTGCCACTATGAGCAATCTTTTTCTCACAGGAAAGGTTACAGCATTGCATGCTACCTGCAGAATGTAGAATCTCATGACAAAGACCTTAAAGGAGAAGCAGAATACAGTGCACTATTCATTTATTCTCATGACAGGCCCTAGATTGCACAAAGCATAGAAAAGTGGCACAAGATCAATCTCAGCTCCCAAGACCGGAGAAAATGAACTCACTTCTTACAGCAATTTTAAGAGTGGAGGCTGCAGTCATGCTGCTCTTGCATTTGAACTAGAAGCTGTACTAATAAGGAAAGTGTTTATATTTTTATTTACCTCACAGAATGTCTTTCAGCCTGCACATTACATGATATCTGCCTTACCAGCCTTGCCAAAATACTGCCACTTTTTAAAGAGCAGAGAGATCCTGACTTAGACACCAAGGAAAACCTCATTTTTTGTCTTTTTTATTTTGAGCAATTGTCAGCATTTAATGTTGATACAAAGGAAATTGAACCCAATTTTAATTTCAGACCTAAAAGACACCATTATCATGAACAAAGTACTCAGTTTGTCTTTATTCTGCTTCCAAGAGGAGGAATAACATAGCTGAGACTTGAAACTGGCATTTCAAGGAACGCAGACACAAATACACTCTCTTAAATCACTGATGCCTGAACTTACAAGACTTAGAGTAACTGCTTTACTTTTAATGCTGATCATAACCCTAAGGGATATCATGTCAAACATTTATTTGACTACATTCATCTTCTGAACCTGCAACCACCCTAATCTCTACAAACATGTTGAACAAGCGTTTCATAACCTAACAGTACCAAAGCATTCAGACCTTGGTTCAACCTCCGACTGTTAACCATACTGATAAGAAAATAGGCTTTTTTCTTTCATTACTCCCTTGCATGCACTAAATGAAGTGAAACTGCAAGATTAGGAATGGTCAAATTTCTGTGCACGGTTCAGAAAAAGTATGATTTTATAATTTCTAATCACAGAGTATATTCTTCTTTTAATAGAAACCACAGACAAATCACCTCACTGTAAACCTTGCATGAATATGAAGTTTTCCTCTTAACACAAAATAACTATTTGAGTTAAAAGTTCATTAAAAAGAGGAAAATAAATTAAAAGACAAAAATATTTCTTTTACAAAAGCTTCTCATTCATAGAATCATAGAATGGTTTGAGTTGGAAGGGACCTCCAAAGGCCATCTAGTCCAACCTCCCCCGCAGTCAGCAGGGACATCCTCTACTAGATCGCAGGCTGTAGTGATAGGATGAGGGCCAATCTGAGAGGAGATTTGGATTGGATGTTAGGAACAAGTTCTTTACCATGAGGGTGGTGAAACTCTGCAACAGGTTGCCCAAGGAAGTAGTTGAGGCCTCATCCCTGAAGATATTTAAGGTCGGGCTTGACAAGGTTCTGGGCGACCTGATCTAGTGAAGGATGTCCTTGCTGACTGCAGGGTGTTTGGACTAGATGACCTTTGGAGGTCATTTCTAACACAAATCATTCTATGATTCTGTCATTCTACATCATGCTTCTAATCTCAACAGTTTTCTTATTCTTGGCATGTTTCCAAGTTTGAAGTTTGCTTACTTTGCTCTCACAGGCAAAGTATTTGAGTATTGACAAGAGAAGTCTTCTAATAAAGCAGGGACTGAAATGAGAGCTTGCCCTCCTGCAACTATGCCTTCTCATCTTCCCACCTAGGATTCCAGAGCAGGTAAGGAAGTGCAAGCTGCAAGTGAGGACATGATTTCAGTGTGATCACACCAATATGGAAGAACATCAGCAGGCAGAGAAATCAATGAAGGGTTTATACGGTTGCCAGGATTTCAGTTTCAGATCACTGCTTTATTTCAAAGTGTCAGTCACAACTTTTCAGACTGCAGCAATATACATGGTGCAAGGAATGTGTGTGTGTGCTCACATACGATCAGTAGTTCAACCACCAAAACACCCTGTTATACGCATTTGTTAGCCACTACAGGAGTGAAGAAAAGTTTGCATTTTAATTCCCATGATAGCACACCAGTCTACGCAACAGTATTTCAAGCACTGTGCACCATGCATAGCAGAAGACAATTATTATATTTAATTCTGGTACATACATCCCAATTCATCTAAGGAACATCATAATATATACTTAGTCAAACATTAATATTTGTATGTGATGGTTTGGGTATTCCCCCCACACTCTTTGTAAATGACCCAGACTAGAACTCAGCCAGCTGGAAGTTAAGGACTGAAGCTCTATTTACAGCTCAGCACAATGTACAAGCAGATACGTACACTACATACAGGAATATTTACAGAAAATTACAAGTTAAAGGTAATACAGAAACACAACACCCCTCCCAGAAATCAGAGACCCCAGGAAGTGCTTCCAACCACTCTTCCACCTTCTCACCCCTGTACCTTACCCCAAGGTTTGCCTTACATGCAAGGTGAACTTGGAGGACCGGTCAGGTGGGTTAGAAGAAAAGTGGTTAGTGAGGTTACTCAGCAGAGAGAGAGGAAAAGCCAGAAGCTGCTAGACCGAGACGCTGTGCCCCAGCGAGCGACTTATCTATGTGTTGAATACTTATTCTTAAACATCTCAGCAAGCCTATGAGTGAAGTAGACATCACCATTGTTTTCCTTTCACAGCCTGTAATATAATTTTCTCCATTAAAATAGTCCAATTAGCCTCAAACAAGCACAGTGTATTACCTTATATATTGTCTTAAATTGCCTTTTATAATACACGCTTTTAGAACTACCTCAATTTGATCTTGATATTACAAAATTCACAGAAGAGGTAGTAGAAATCACTGTTACAGATGGAGCTACTGTCCACCACATCAAAACGAAGCCATCTTACTGTACAGAGTATCTGATATCTGACCACTTCAATGAAGTTTTCCATCTTGCTTAAAAAATGGCACAGAAGTCAGTTCCACTGACTGAGGTTGGCAATGCAATGTGCTCATCACCTGTCAGTTTAGAGCTGTTTAAAACCATGGCCCATTGCAATCAAGGTCAAACTTTGACTTCGGTGGAGCAAGCTTCACTTCAGAACTTGTCTATTTATTTTAAGTACTTGAGACTGTGAATATCATAACAGTGCCCCAAACAACGGTTTTCTACAGGCAACTGCAGTGCAACCCATAAAAAACTATCCTCCGAAGCCACCACTTTAAATTGCTAGGTAAACTGAGTATATCTGGTAATGCATTGGCATATACATCACTGTACAGAATTAATTAATGAAACCTAAAATAAAATATGATATAGATCACATACCCCCCAAAACCTTTGTCTTCAATTAAATACAGTTTAACTGAACTATGTTAAATGACTAATACAATAAGTTTTAAGATACGTAGCAATGTTACTTAATAATACTAATAAAATAACCAGGAGTTATCCTTCAAAGAGTAGACAATTACCGTTATAAGGGGTGAAAAGGATGTAGTAGCTAAAGTACACATTTTACACATCAGTACTTCAGAGCTAACACTCAAGTACAATTTCTTCATGTCTGCAACATTCACTTTGACCAACAACCAAACCAGGATTACGCATCTTTTGTCTGGATAAAGACTAAATGCAATATCTGAAATCAAAACAACCCCCCCAAATTATATTGAAAACCCATCATCTAGCATTACAGACTCACTCCTCACTATGAAATTTTCTTTTTTTTTTTTTTTTTCCTCCCCTTCCACTTCAAGAATTTGCTTCATCTCAGAAGCAGGTATCAAAGCCGCTCCTTGATAACTTAAAAGAAAAATTACTAGAAACTCCTCAGTGTCACTGTACCTGACAAGCTTCTGCAATGTATTTACCTCCATCTTTCACAACATTACTAACATTTGAGTGCCAAGAAAGTGCTACATCTGAAATTTTTTTTCCATCCATATTAATCCGAAAAAAGATGCATTTGATTGTATGGTCTAATAAAGAAAATATGTTTCTGTCTACTGGAAGTGGTTGTCCAAACCAATTAGTGAGAAACAAAATAAACACAACTTTTATTTTACTAGGTTATGAGTAGGAATTAAAATGAAGAGACTGCCAAACCTATTCATAAATCTTTATAAAGCTCACCTTTTAGGACAGGTTTTAAAAACCCAAAGCTGTGTGATAACACCTACAGAGTTATTTCACCAATTTTCCATTTAAACGTGCTTTTGACAATTTAATGACTGCATTCTTTCAAAAATAACAATGGCATTATATGACTGTCATGTAAATGTAACTCGGGATTGCTATCGCTTCATAAAATGATTTCAGAAATCTGCTCACATCCCATGTCTTTGCAGAATTTACATCAACTGCAGCTCTCCTTTCATTCTTGAAAAATATTTTAACGTTTACATTCATGTCCTCAGAGGAACATTTTCAGTTCAGATGCAGGATTAACAAATTTCCATCCCTATGCTACATTACGGAATTTTATGCAAAAGCAGTTCTCTTTTTACAGAGGACCACAGGCCTTTGGGATCAAAGGGTCTCCGGAGCATTGCATTGTTAGCACTCTGGTTGCAGAAAGCACCATGAAAAAAACCCTGCTTTCACACTGTGCTTTCAAAACCATAGTATTACCCAATACAGTAAGTAATGAAGCTGAAATGATCAGCTACTGTTCTGAGCAATGTAACTGACTGCACACCATATTCCTGGATCAGACCTGTGAAGTTCTTTTGAACCTTTACAAAGCCAATTTTGTGTTTGAAATATTTTCAGAACTTAACCTTCGCCATTTTAGCCAGCTAGACACAACACACTCCCTGACTCCTGCCACTGAACAATGGGAGGGACTGGTGTGCACTGGCTAAGCACTCTCATTGAAAAAAAAACACAACAGAGGATGCTGCAATAATTGTCCTGAGAGGCTAGAAAGGAAACAAGACTCTATGCTGACAGCTTAGCTCAGCATGAACTCTCATTTTTCACACGGAGCTAATTAAAAACTGAAATTAGTTAAATATGGAAATGACACTTGCAAGCACTTTAGCTGAATTCTGGCAAAATCCCTCTAGAGTGCTGCGACACTACCTGCTGCTTCAAAACTCCCCAATTGAATTTCACAGTTAAAAGGCTGAGCAAAGGGAAAGTTATTACAGAGATTTCCAATTCAAAATGTGTCTGTAAAAGTCTAAATTAAATTTCATGGTAGCCCTTTCAGTAACTAGGGACATACTGTGCAGCCCAATGATATGGCGCTCAAATAACGTCCCTGCATGTATTCTCTGATTATCTCACCTTTAGGCACTGTGCTGGTGGTGCCAGAACTGTGGAGCTCACAAAGATGCAAGGTTCTACAATGCTACAAAGATAAGCTCTGTACTGTTACTGAAGTAGTTCTTTGGAAAGCACAGACGCATGGCACATAAAGGAAATACTCCTGCAGTTTAACAGCAGAAATCTCAGAAAATCAGAACCCAACTACAAAAATATTTTATGCTTCAAGATTTTAATTTATATTTGTAAGTGCCGAATAGATATGCAGAGAAGGGTCTATACTGCAATAAATTACATGGCCTATACATATATCAGTGCTTTACAGGCAAGGTAATAATAAAAAGCACTTCTGCATATTTAAATAGGCATAAAGAACCAAGGGACTGGATATGCATAGAAGGTATGATGACTGACATTAGCTTTTTGACTGAAGCACCATGTGAGCTCCATTTCGGTGCATGTGACTTGCCTAGTATGCATAAAAGCAAGACTATTTGCCCAAGGGCAAATATGATTTCTGAATGCAATTTAACGAAACCCGCCCATGGAGCAGATCATTATGGATCCCTACCAAGGCATTCAGGATAGCCAATCACTTTCAAAACAACTGGAGCGTTTTGATTTTATTGTTTTTCCTACATACCATCCCCTTACCCTTGAGGCAATCCCCTCCCACTGGCCTGCTGCCACTATTGCCCCAACAAATTTCTGTCTAGGAAAGCCAGCAAAAGATGGCATGTAGCACGAAAGCCACTGTTACTCCCAAGTCTGCTGGCAGGGGGTATTGCTGCACCCAGCTTGCCAGAACCTCTTCCCTGGCAGCTCTCTGTATAATCTGTACATCGCACCCAGGTTTTGCTAGTCCAGGGCCTTGAAACGTCTCAGCTTACCCAGCTGGAGGGGATATGCTGCAGCTGCACCATCAGACCCTCTTATTTTATTGAATTTTGAATATGTGGTTTCAAAGCAATCCAAATGAATTTGCCCAAGGCCTCAGATCAGTAAAACTCCTGATACCATCTGCAGCAGCCTTCCTAAATTTGAAGCATTTAAAAACAGGTGACAGGATAGGAGCTTTCAATGTAAGGACTGACACTCATGAAAAGCCTGCTAAACAAACTCAGTTATGCCCCAGTTTTGGCAAGGAATGAACTGTATGGCACGCAGCCCAGTTCTCACAATAGCACTGGTAACAAAGGGAAGTTCCATTTGAAATTATTTTTTAAATCATCCCTATTTTTCCAGGTTAAAAAAGAAACATTTATTTGATCACTGAGTTTAATCTATTTTAAAACATTTTTATGAGTGGAGATAAAGAGCAGAGTACGATGAACACGAACTCTTAACAAAAGGGTGTATTAAGAAATACAAAACCTAACATCTGGCAGGTTTAGGCTTCTTTCAAGTTCATGAAAGTCCAATGAGGTCATTAAAACATGGGCTGCCCTAAAGGAGGAAATCCAAAGGCATGATTATACCATCCTGCCCTTCAAGTAATGCTTTTAATAATGTCCACTGCTTAACCATATTTAATAACTTTAAACATCCCAGATGAAGATGAAGTCTGTGCATACATGGTATTGTTTAAATTCTGCAGGGACACAAAGACTAAAAGCAGGACTACAATAAACAGGTATTAGATTCTGACCAAACTCCCTTGCTTAAAACTCTGTTTTCGCAAAACAGCAAAACT
>VWZE01009149.1:992384-1032067 GCA_013396675.1 Eubucco bourcierii | reverse complement strand
TATATATATATTTTTTTTTTTAAGAGACACACCTTGATGCCCAGGGAGATGTGGAGTTACACGGAGCTGAGTCTCCTACAGAGACTTCACTTGCATCCTAAGCCAGATCTGCTAGCCAGGAAAACACAATGTTTATCTACTTGTAATGTCATCCAGTTCTTCTTCTAACAAGCAGAGGCAAAGGATTAAATCCCCTATCTAGCAGTTGTCCACACCCTGGCTGATATACCAGAAGGCTGTGTAGCCATTCTGCGAGACCTGGACAGAATGGAGAGCTGGGCAAAGGGGAACCTAATGAGGTTCAACAAGACTTAAGTGCAGAGTCCTGCACCTGGGGAGGAACAAAACCATGCACCTGTACAGATTAGAAGTTGAACTTCTGACCAGCACCACCACCAGCATTAACAGCTGGAAAGGAACAACAGAGACAGGGATGGTGATGGGCTGTGCTTTTCCTTCCCCGGGACATAGACACACTTCTTGATAAAAAATTACCCTTTCTATATACTATATATATACACACACACTCTCTATATATGCATATAGTATAATACATATATATATTAAACTTCTGCATTTTTATTGTATATTGGAGCTATTGCAGTTTTGTGTTTCTGACTTCATTGGATGCTACCCAGGATTTATTAACCTGAGGTGATCTTGCAGTTAGTGCATTTATCATTGGCAATCCCCAAACTGTTGGATCTGCCACTGAAATAAATGAAACTATTTGATTGTTTTAACTTTTTGAACTTGTGTCAGTGCAAGTCCTTATTGGGGCACTGGAAAAGAGAGACAAATGTTAGTTTTGCCAAACGGGTCCAGTAAGAGCAAGTAGAAATCAGGATTTTACTGATAATGTTGACGGCTCAGATGCAGCTTGGCGAGGGAGCTAGAAGGCAGAAATGGAGAGTCTGGGGAGCTCACTCTGATTAGCAATCACAAACCTTATGCCATTTAAAAGATTCCTAAAGAAAAACTAATTTGCTATCAAGAATGACATATATTCCAATCAAGGTTGTAATCCAGATCTGTGATGAACATTCTCTCTTTAACATGCTTTATGCTATACTCAGCACATGATAAGCACCACTGGGACCAAACCTAAGACATGCTTAGAGGGAGGACATCCGTGCAGACAACTGCTTTTGTCACTAATGCTTCTGGGAAAGTATTTACTCAAGGAGAAAATGAATAGTGGTTTAAAGGTGACAAATTAAGACTGAGGATTTTCATCTTCAGGCACTTAAAGGTATGTAATCATTCTTTTGTTCTTTTTCCCTTCTCTTGCACTCAGAAATATCTGATAAAGTATGAAAACTCGAATCAAGTTAAAAACCTGAGCCTGAAGGCTCCCTTGGGGGAGGAAGAAGAGAGGAGTGAGCAAAGGGCACTGACAGACAGAAATCCATTATTTATTCTTTCCATAACCAATATAGCATAGCAGTGTGATCCAGGGAATTACATCCACCAAGCACACATGCTACAGTCATCTTTGCCCTTGGAGGAACTATTTCAGTACTTGGAAGATGCATCAAGCACAACCCAGCAATGTTATCCTCGTGACAGAAACCTGCCTCAACGTGCAGAAAGCAATGGAGCGGAGATTACTCACAAAGCTGAGGCCAATAAAGGGCTACTGGTTCCAGGAGACTGGCAAGCCAGGTACCTCTAGAGACTTTACAAGCTGGTTCTTTGAGCCATAGGCAAGAAGGAGAGTCTAAGATCATTCAGCTTCACTCTGAACTGCTGCCTCGTACTGATTTGTAAACAGAGCCTGAAAGCATCCCAAAAGAGGCAGAAAGAGTCACTTTCTAACTTGGCCAAATTCAAGGGGTCCTCGGTGGGAGCTACACAGGCCATAAACTGCTTCTGGTGTTCCAGATAGTCTAAGTTAGTAAATGAAGTTTTCAAATGGTAAAAGTTTAGCCAAGGTCATTTGCAATTATGTTTTACCAGTAAGTGACACAATTACATAAAAAAACCCCAAACAACCTAAACCCCAGTTTTTAAAACTAAACAGTCTTTTCCCCTTGGTTATTAATTTTTAAGTACAGGACAAGAAAAAAAAGTATGATTTTGAGAAAATTCTGAACACATAAATGTATCAAATCAGTTCTACTGCACAGAACAAGAAAATGTTTTTGGTTGTTGGTTTTTTTTTTTAATAGTGTGATTTGATGTAATTTACCTTATGATTTTTCTTAAGTTACAGTGAATGCTGAACAGAAAATGGCACATACATCAAGACATAGAGCCATATTCATCCCTGCATCTTCTTCATGCCCCATTGGTGTAAGCCTATTATTTTCAATGTAGCTGTATCAGTGTGAAAAAGGAATAATGCAATCATGAATCAAGTCCATACTGCTTTTTGTGACAATTCCACTTCAGCAAAGCTTCAGATAAAACCTAGCGAACCATAGACCACAGAAATATTTTATCAAATGTATTCAATAAAGTGTATTAAATAAACATGGCTTTTCTACCTGTATCTTAGCAACCCTTAAAATATCAGAACACTGAGAGCAAGTAGCCAAAAGTCTTACCTACAAATGCATACTTCACTATTGAGAATAGTTCTGCCAGCACTGAGAGTCACGATCAAGAGAAAAAAAATTGCAGAAGGGGACCATAACACAAACATCTCACCTGTAGCTACACCCAGTCTTTAAAGCATCTCTTAATTAGTGGCCTAATTTTCAAGGGTACTCACTCTATCCCATAAATTCAATGGCCAAGGGTATTCAGGTTTCACTACAGGAAATATAAAAATAGAAGTATCTCTAAATAGCTGAAGTGTTCCATGGCCACTTGTTGCACGTTTTATGGTTTCTACTGATTTCAGTAGCATCCCGCAAAGTCAGCTGAAGGGAAGAATGTGCACTGGCATTCTGATGACTGAGCTGGCAAGAAGTTCAATGCTAAGGCATAATACTGCTGCTTTTCCTCCCGTTTTTCTAAAAGACAAAATTGATCGCTACCGAAATATTGCCCTGCCACACGCATGGCAAAGGACAACTACCTGTGGCAGGGACACAAAACTGACTTGTGTATGCCTGCCAGGGAGCTGCTGTGACAAGAGGCATGCAGTTGTGGACCCAGTCCCTGGGACTGACCACAGACACAGGCTCTGGTGGTCACTCTTCATGGACATCTTCCATCTGCTAGTTATGGCATGCTGCTTTAGCTTAGTTTACCTTAAAACTTCCTTGTGGATGGTTGTGCTGTGCATTCATGTCCTTGCCCACTGAGAGCAGAGAGAAGTATTTTTCCCTTCAGAGTCTGCTTTGTAAGGCAATCACTAAATTACGTGCTACTTCATTCACAATTTTTGCCTCTGTCTGATGCAAGACACCTGCTGTGGTGATGACTGACAAAAAGACAGGGAACTTGAGCAGAGGATGAGGAAAAGACAGGGAGCAGGAAGACTTGACTGTCTCTGCATACACGAGCTACTAACACATCCTCAGGCAGTAGCATAGGAAAGTTGCAGATTGAAGCTATTGTACTTTCTAGTAGAACAGCACACATCATACCACTGCTGTCACACCAGAATACAAGCTCTTAAAGAGCAATCTTCAAAGCAGTAAAATAAGACATACCTGACTGTTTCAATTCATACACATCAACAAGAAAACTTGCACTTCTCTCAACTGATTACACAGGGAAATCAAAGAATAAAAAGCTATCCAGGAAACACACCAAAATTCTATAGAATCAAACTTAATCAAGAACAATAAATGCAGTTTTATTAATCTATCATTGAACGACAAGTAATTTAAGGCAGCTTTGCAACATCTTTGCTAATTAATCTCTATCACATCATTTGGATGAAATCATGAACTTAACTGTCAAGATGAAAATATTCCTTGTCTTCTCCACAAAAGAACTATTAAAAATGTTAAAAGCAATTTGTGACTGTTGTCAAACAGTTGTCAACATTCCAAACAAATAAGTACTGCAAACATTCACATCTTTCTAATATTTTATCATTCTTTTGCAAGGCCTTATAATTTTTTTTTTATTTTTTTTTTTTTAGTAATAACTTACAAATTACTTTCCTTGGAATCAAACTCAAGATTCCTGCAGACTCTTAGATTAGAAAACACATTATCACCACCAGCAGTAACACAAACAGAAGAGAACTACTCCTACACGTAACAGCATTGAAAGGAGGAGTTTCTAGTATCAGCATTAGAAGATGGACAAGTAAACCAAAGGTGGGAAAAGACAGATTACTGTGCAAGCAGAGTAATATTAAAAGCTTCACTAGGGGTTGAGATCTGCTCCCTCCAAAAGAAAATCAGCCAGAAAGCAGAAATAACAACATTGCTCTTTTGCCTTTAGTACAGCTCTTTTTCATCCCATTGCATGGGAAATAGAAAACTTATCTTCTTCTCTTCAGAACAAAGCACGAGTGTAAAATATTTAATTATTGTTGCTACAGCTTCCACCACATCAGATTTTACTGTAACTCATTTTATTTTTTAATGTGAATATACTGCTAATAAAAACCTTCAGACTGATATCCCCAGAACCCAGTATTTGCCATTTATTCTCAGAACAGGAGAAGCACTGAAAGATTCCCCAAATGGTCCAGCTTCACTCCACTTCTGAAGAAATTGCTTCATTATTCTTGTCTATTGTGGGAAAATCATATAGCTCAGATAAAATAAAGGTAAACACTGACTTAACACTGAGTGTGAGCAATGGCTGTCATACCTGAGATGCTGCCAACAGCCAGTGCATTCACATAATGCCACAGGGCTTGGTTCCCCTTGATAGAGCCTTCCCAGAGCTGGGCAGTGTTGATTTCTCTTGTCCCTCTGCTCAGTTTACAGGAGAGGAAAAAAGATGCAAAAATACCTCCTGCACTTCTCCCAGAAGCAGCATTTCACCAGCAAACAGCCTGAAAAGCAATACTTTGCCTCCCAGGGACAGTAATTTGGTGTCTAAAACTAAACAACAGATAGATAAGGTTGTGTTGGAAAAGCACATCCTGTATCCTAAAAGACCAGAGTAAACTTTTAATGACTTCGGTAGCATCCAAGGCTACAGCCCTGTCCTTCACAAAGCTACCTGGAAAAATCTAACTAGGTGAGGAACAAATTGTGAAAAAAAACCTCAGATGGGCAGATCCCCAGTGCTCAGCTGACCCTTACACTAAATTTTAAAAGAATATCAGAACAAGCAAAATGTTAGTTACAAAGGTATTGAGAAATTGGCTACAGCCAATCATTTTGCCTACTGTAATGGAAAACATTGTTAAAACAGTGCTTCAAATGTGATTCCTATGTTCACAGAATGGTTTGGGTTGGAAGGGACCAGATGGGGGTTGGTCTCTTCTCCCAGGCAACCAGAAAGAGAATAAAAGGACAAAGCTTCAAGCTGTGTAAGGGGAAGTTTAGGCTGGACATTAGGAAAGAAAACCTTCACAGAAACAGTGATTTGCCTTTGGAATGGGTTGCTCAGGGAGGTGGCAGTTGCTCTCCCTGGAAGTATTTAAAAAAAGACTGGATGTGGCACTTACTACCGTGGTTTAGTTGACTAGAGCGTGTTAGGTAATAGGTTGGACTTGATGATCTCGAAGGTCTTTTCTAACCTGGTTAATTCTGTGGACTTTAAAGGTCATCTAATTACAATCCCCCTGACATGGGCAGGGACACTTTCCACTAGACCGGGTTGCTGAAGGCCTCATCCAACCTGGCCTTGAACAGCTCCCAAATGGGGGCATCCACAAGATCCCCAGGCAACCTGTTTCAGTGTCTCACCACTCTCACTGTAAAGATGTAATGAAAACTGATGTGAACACCTAAGATTCCTTGGAAAGTGAATCTCAAGTTATTGTTCCAACACTTGGTGAAAAAGATGCTTCATTACCAAAAGACACAAACATTCATTCACACAGATGGATCTCTCCTCCTGAACTACCTGAAAAAAGGCATGGACTCTCTGTCATGCTTTGCTGTCTTAATAGGCATCAACCATCTATCAGATTTTACCACCTTGTCCTATGATGTCCTTCTCAAACCTAATGCTCTTCACTAGATCTCGTTATTTCACTAGTTTAAAACTAGTAAAGCCTGATGCTACTCACCACAGACACTCAAAACCAGCAGATTTAAGAATCATTTTTTTACAGTGATGCAAAATATATACATAACTGAAACTCAATTTAGTTGTCTGGAATGCAGGAATAGTAACATTTATTTTCCCCCACAGTAAAGCACTTATAAGCTAAATCAGCATTAACTATTATTAATCACAATTCTTCAAAACAGTGAATCACAGCCTTAATTTCCAGCATTATTTTTAAATAAGTAATTTCATTGAGCAGAAAATAAAACTTTTGCCTTTCTTTCTGATCCCTCCAAGTATCATTATTTACTAGAAACTAATTTAGCCTACTTACAGAAAAATCAAGCCCTTTTTTTTGGCTCCTCTCTGCTAGAATTAATCAGAAGCAGCATGATTCCGTGTTTAATTTCAATCACAGCAGCTATTGCTTTACAAATAAATAAAACTTACAACATTTTTATTGCTGGCTTTTTTTTTTTTTCCAAAGGATAATAATATTTACAATATTGACTTATATGCCAAGGGACTTTTTTTCTGTGTGGTTTGTTGGTTTTTTGTTTGTTTGTTTTAATTATGAGAGCCCCATCTAAAATGTGTTTTCCCTTAATAAAACCTAACTGCACAGTTGAAACTGTATTTTCTTGAAAGGCACCTGCAATATCTGGGTCATCTTGAAGATGGCCAGATATCAAGAATCAAAATGCCCATAAGCAAGTACCATTTGGAGAGGGGGAGGTTACGATTGAAAGACATCTATCAACTCTAACTTCAACCACAGAGGCAAGTGCTATAAGGTAGTACATGGAATTCCTTTTGTAGACCTGGGACTTAATTTCAGTTGAAGCTGAAAAAGCTAGTTATCAAATTTCTAGCTAGATTTACTAAGAAGATAGCAGAACTCAGCCCCATCTGTTAGTCCTTGGCTAGGACACTAGTGCTATTTGTTTTCCTAGCATGGCATCCCAGCTCATTTCTGACTTGTGAACTCATACAACAGATTGATGGTGCCAGAGAGACACTGTGAAGTGGTGCCTGTGCCACTGCCAAGGGCAGGGAAGAAACGGATGGCCAAATCCAGATGATCTTACATTAAGAGGAGGAAGTGAAAAATCTGTGCTGTCCTTGTCTCCCACCATGCTCGCAGGAGACTGCAGCTAACCTTCACCCTATGAAACAGAGAGAAAATTTGGCTTTAAAGCTTTAGAGATGCCTAAGAATACTTTCAACTCCAGTCTTCCCCAGCTATGGGCTGGTTTTAATCCATCCTGTCAAAAATGAGAGTTAGGAAGATTTTCCCTAACTCTGTAACTGGGATAACGTACTTTGTCCTAAATGGCTTCTGCATAAAGATTTTTCTCTAGTGGCCCCTTTCACAAAAATGTATGCAAGGAATGGTAGTTTTCTGCAAACCCAACCAATCTGTATGTAAATCTGTTGGAGGATTTTTTTTCTATGCTGTGCTAAAAGTAATACAAAACTCTACACTGAGATTTCAGCCAATCCTCTAGCATCAATAGGTCTAAGTCATATTTCTCATTATAACACTACAACTTGGTAATTCATTACCAGTACATATTTGGGGCCAATATGTACTAGGTAATCCCTAGGTAATTCCAGAAGATTAAACACTTCAGGATACCAAGAGTTTCACCAAAGAAAAAAAAAAAAAAAAAGTATTTCCAGTCACTGTCCCAGCCCTTTCCGTGAACTTCTCTCCTGCAACAAACAGCCTAAACAAACTGTGGCTCACTTGCCCATTCCTGACTTCACTTGCATGTACCAGTCCTGTGCCACTCAGTTCAAGAAGGACCTCAGGAAACTGCTTGAAGGAGACCACTGCAGGGCAACAAAGATGGTGAAGGGAGTGGAACATCTCCCACATGAAGAAAGGCTGAGGGATCTGGGTCTCTGTAGCTTGGAGGAGACTGAAGGTGACTTCATTCTTGTTTATAAAGATATGAAGGACAAGTGGCAGGAGGACAGAACCAGGCGTTCAGCAATATCCAAAAACAGGACCAGGGACAAGGAGTGCAAGTTGGAGCACAGGAGGTTCCATATGAACATAAGGAAAAACTCTTTCACTTTGAGGGTGACAGAGCCCTGAAACAGGCTGACCAGAGACACTGTGGAGTCTCCTTCTCTAGAGACATTCCAAACTTGCCTGGATGCATTCCTGTGTGACCTGCTCTAGGTGATGCTGATCTGGCAGAGCGGTTTGACTCAATGATTTTTTGAGGTCACTTCCAACCCCTAACATTATATGACTCGATGCATTTCTAAGAAACCATGGAATATTTTCAGGAACGAGACTAGGGTAAAATTCTGACATTATATATATATAGATAGATAGATAGATAGATATAAAATAAGCAAGGTAAAAAACCCCAGAAGTAGTATTTTCATAATTTCTGTCAATTTACAGTGGTGTTAGTTATTTGTTGTACAGCACAGATGATCTACATAGGACTTCAGTGCATCTAGTAACACACAACAAAAACAGTGAAAGAAATTAGTAGAGTGTCCATATAGAAAGGAGTTGAATGTGGAGATATTTATGCACAAACAATAAGCCAAGTAGACACATGCATAATATAATTCTGCCTGCTATAAATTTGCCCTTCTCCTTATCTGCAGCCCAAACTATTATTTTAAGCTTGTCATTTCCATTTCAACTTTTAACTTCCAAGAAGAGGCTTTAAGGAAAAAGTCTGTTTATATTTAGGAAAAAACCCCTAGAACGTAAAACTATCACAGAATAATATTACCTTTATCTTTCCAGACTACTCAGAGAGCTCAATGTGAAATGGCATTTTATACTATACAACACTGTCTCAATTTGTAAGTGGCATGCAGGGCACCTCTGCTACTGATAAAAGCAGGATACTGATTGCAGGGTTTCCAGTTCCTGAGTTGACAAAGGGAGCATTTTCATGAAAGTGACACATATGGCTTTCAAAGGTCTCTTCTAGCCCATAGCTGGCACTGAGGAGCATGACTTATGAAAGTCTGAACACATGTTGCACACTGCATGTGTACTGACATAAGTCATATTTAACAAAAGGTTTTCCAATGAAATAAGGTAAGAAGCAGTCCCACAGCCCTTCAGACTCTTGGAGTGATGAGAAAGCTTCTAGGATTTTTTATTTTCCTTCAGTCAACAAAGGACATGACAGTGTTTACATTTCCATCCAAGGGAAACAAAGATTTCCTGTTATCTTGAACACAATTTTATTCCTTCACCTTTATCTACACGTACTCATGTGCCTAACCATTATGTTGAGACTACCTGAACAGTGACTGCTTAAAAGAATCAGGTTACTTTCCAAGTCTTTGTCCTGTTCTCTGATCAAATCAGTAAATCTTCCATCTGAAGATTTTAATGAGAAACCTTACACAGAGCAAAATAGAAGGTTGAATTACTGCCACCTCCAACCTGCCATATCTTACATCCCGGACCTTTGAGGCCATTTTGCTTTGTGAGAAAAACAACAGTCTTTTGTGTCTAAAAAGGAAAAGATTTGGGGTGACACAGTAACACTAAGAAAACCTGCAAATTTTGGATAAAAGCATCCACAGAAACACTTCCTGGTGGTCTGCTGTGTTCAGTAATTTACTTGTCTGTCAAACCACCGAATAGTAAATTTGAGAAATCACTTTGTACAACTATAAAAATAGGATATGATTCCAGAGTTGTGACTATGCCAAAGAAAAAAGTGAAGTATGCAGTATATGCAACCATGTATTTTGCAAACTGTTCTGGGATTGCCAGAGTATAGAAGTTGTAGCACGCAGCAGCAGATGTTAATAGACAGCATTTAAAACAAAATCTGCTGCATGTAAGGGATAGCTGACACTTGAAAAAAAAAAAAATAATCTAGGAGTCAAGAGAACTAGAATTCCTAGGCTTTGTGCCCTGACCTCTGTGAGGGTGACAGAACGCTGGCACAGGCTGCCCAGGGGAGTTGTGGAGTCTCCCTCTCTGGAGATATTAAAATTCCACCTGGATGCATTCCTGTGTGATCTGGTATAGGTGATCTTGCTCTGGCAGGGGGGTTCGTCTGGATGAGCTTTCTAGGTTCCTTCCACCCCCTGACATTCTGTGACCTCTGGTTTGGACATTTCTATTAGAAAAAGCTGAGATCTGTGCTCCAGATGAGACTCCATCCTCAGAATATAAAAAATAGGATGGACCTCAGGAAGCAGGGCCAAGTCCACGTGCTGACAATCCCCAGAAATGACTGAGTGCACGCTGGTGCCAGGCACAGGGCTTTGCATCCTCCACGTGAACTGACAGTCCAAGGTCCTGGCCATAGAGCTGCCATTGCTTGCCAGGGAGGACCTGTAACACAATTCACCACCTGCAGTTCACAGACAAAGAAGAAAAAGTGACAGAATAAGCCCAGGGACTGCAAGGGTCGTTCTAGTGAGCTTGCACCTGCCCAGTGACCTGAACCACTCAATTGTGCTGTCCCAGGGAATATTCAGCAGCAAAACTCTTCTATGAAGACAGACTGAGAAAAAAATTGGGGATGTTCAGCCTGTAGAAGAAAAGGCTCTGGGGACAACTCATAACTACATTTCATTATCTGAAGGGGACCTGAAGGAAGGTTGCGGAGGGACTGTTTAGAAGGGGTTGTAGTGATAAGATGAGGGAAAATGGTTTATAACTTGAGCAGGGGAGATTCAGGTTGGACATCAGGAGGACCATCTCACTGTGAAGAGTGCTAAAATACTGGAACAGGTTGCCCAGGGACACGGTTGAGGCCCAGTCCTTGGAGTCATTCAAGATCAGACTTAATGTGGCCCTGAGCAACCTGATGAAGCTGGAGGCATCCCTGATGAATGCAGGGGGGTCGGACAAGATGACCGTCCAAACCCAAGACAATCTGTACTTGAGACTCAGGTCAAAATGCAGCTTGGGATGGGGATAGGTTTGAAACTGGTATCTAAGAATTCCAAAACAGTGAATTGCATATTAAATATCTGTTCCTCTAATATGGAAACCACAGTCTTTCAATTTACCTGTCACGTGACTGTATTCCAGAAGTTTGAAAGCAATGTTAGGCAAATTGCCCTGTGTTTAAAAGTCTTTTTCTGTTCTAGCTGTTTACAGTAGTAAATGCAGGAAAAAAAGATGAGAGATTTATGAATACTCTCTTTAAAAAGGCAAACAATATATTAAACCCATAGTTCACAGCACGGTAAAATGGAGTTAAGCAGACTGTTTTCACAGTGATTTATATAAAAAGAACATACATAGAGTTTTGACAGGGAAAAAAAAATAATCTGAAGATGAAGAGAACTGTGTGCATTTCCTATCATGAAAGGTTTTTTTTTTGGGTCCTAAAGCAGGAGATGAAGTGCACTCTCTTCAAGATCTGTGTACAATACAAGAGATTAAAATCACAGTTTCTCAACTTCAGTAAATTCCCTTTACAAATGTTCTAGGATGAGATTGTGTGAAACCCTTCATCAAACTGTATCCTGAAACTATTTCCAGCTTCCCTGTTAATATGAGACTGGGGAGTAGCGATCAAATGACAGAAAACCGACCAAGTAGCAAGATGTATCTTGCCGTTTCCTCGAATGCCTCCATGTTCACTGCTTCCAGTAACAGAAACACCCTTCCTTAGCCACAGACCTAATTGGCAGCACTTGCCCATGGCTGCTTCAGCAATTGCAATGACCCACGTTGTGCAAGCAAATAACAAGGCCCTGAATTGACTAAGGAGTGTCAGAATGACAGAAGAAAAAAATTGGCTAAGGGAGCACCTCGGCAGCTGTATGCACAACCTCAGGTGATGCTCAAGGAGAATGTATTTTTTAATTTGTAGCCCATTTGCTGCAGAAGGACAGAAGTTTAAGATATGCCATGGAGTACAATATGGCAATCTGAGCAAAGGAAAGGAAAACAGCTTTTCTGTATTTCTGAGAACAAATAGCTGTCTCTACTATCACATCATTGTTTTACTATTACCAGCTAATACAACAGCAGACAGAAAGTGCAGCTGCGGTCCACAGAATATTTGGCATTTCTGGCCCAAGCATAATCCCTCATGTAATGAAAAACCTATTTCTATTTCTGCATCCTCGCTACTCTTCATACTGAAGAGGCTTGCGTCTGTCTCCCATTTATTGAAGCTTATTCTTCATCTAGACAGCCAGGTCTGGTTTGTATTAGAAATTAGGTTTTAAATCACTATTTTTCTATTATTTATTTTAGGATTTTCAGGAAGCCTCCAGAGGTGCAGAAAAATTCTTCTGGTTGAAAAAGACCCTAACGCTCTTAATGAATCAAGCCCCAAATCCCTGACCCATTTGGAAGAACTTTGATGGTTTTAAGGGTCAAAATGAATTCTAACTGTAAGGACAAGAATGTTATTTGAAGAGTTAAAATGACATAAAAATGTTAAAAAAAAAAAGTTAAACCACTCCTCGCAAGAGTAAGACTAATCAGATCCTTGAACTTTTTCTTTTTCTTTTTTTTTTTTTAATGAGCAGACTCAATTAAAGGTTCCTCCTTCTTTTCTCATGTGGTTTACATTTCAGTGATTAATGTAGTCTCAAGGTGCAGAAGCAGATATATATGAAGCAAGAAACAACAGGTGAAATAAACTTTTGGCTCAATAAATCTTATGGGCATAAATTGCATCCCTTTTATCTTTGTGCTCTCTGTTGCCTTGTGGCCACTTTTAACCCAATTCTCTATTTTTAGGTTCCAGCTCTGCACCATATTCTGATAGAAATGCACAGTTCTCTCCTCAGCTCTTATGTGATACAGGCATATCAACCCATTACCGGGAGTTAAATGGGACTATGACGTTACACTGGTCACTTTCTCTGGTCACTCTGTCTACCACAAAACTGTTCCACTTCGCTTTACAGTATTTTGCATTTATCACAGACCAGCAAAGATCTCACAAGTTCATATTTATGCTTATTTACCTTGGGATACTTGCTATTTACTCTTAATATTCTTCCAGCACCTACTAATTTTCTCAGCATATCAACCCTATCTTCCTCTCTTTTAAAGACTTTCTATAACTAATGCCAGAAATCCTCCAGCAACAGTCCATTCTTACAGAAGTCTCTCCTTTGTACTGCACAAGAAAACACTGTACCCTCACAACTCCAATTCAATTAAGATGTCAACCGTCAGGAGCAAAACCTGAGTTTGCTGATAAACCACATGCCTTGGCTCAAACTACCTTCCCTAGAATTATACAGAGGTTTCTTTGCTTCCATATTTAGGAGGCATAAGCATAGCACAAAGTTCCCCTAAATTAAAACTGAAAATTCGTGATTTTGTTCTTCTGACTGCCCAGAATTATTTCAGGTATGTTGCCAAATCTTTTGATAGCAGCAGGTTGGCTTCCCACTTGCTGTTGGTACAATTCCACTGAAGTTGGATTATGCAGCCAAACTGGGACACAGAGAAGCAGCAGCTCATGCCTCCTGCTGAATGAAGCGGGCATGGACAGGGTTTTCTGATAAACTCCTGCCTTCTTCAGAATTCTTCAGCCTGATTACTGTATTAGTCACATGCAGTTCACAAAAATCTCTTGCAGGAGAAGGGAGAAAACTGAAAGACGACGCAAATAGACAAAATATTAAATGTGCTTGCAACAATAGTGCAGCACACTCAGATTTAAACAAGGCAGCTGTTAGTACAAGGGTACAAAGCAGCATGCGTACAACAGACCAACTGACCTTTCCAACAGCCTTGTCCAATCCAGATCAAGGCCAGTGAAAGACCACAGAAACAGAGCATGCTTCTCATCCAGCAAATAGGCTGCTCTGCTGCCAGGAGCATGTGAACACATCTTCCATTCTCTGCCTTTCCTCAGAAAGTATTTAGTAAGAAAAATGTTGGGTAGAAATCAGCTGATCAACCAACCAGCAAATTAAAAAAAGCTTAAAATTGAATTAACTGCAGTGCTGCTATGCATTATGTATATTGCCTTTTAAAAATTCAACACAACATAGGGGGATAAATCTGGACATCCCAGGGAAGAAAACAAACTAAACCCAGGGCATATCTAAAGTTTTAGGTAAGGTTCTGTAAGATGAACAGAAGGAAATAGTTTTTCCATTTGGGAACTATATTAATACAAATGCTTTTCTAGTAATTATGTAGGAATAATCAAGATAAAGATATTAATAATATCTAATAATCACAGAGTAGGGCTCAAGAGTGATTCTGTCATTATCCAATCTGCTCAACATACAAGTCAAAACATGATTTTTCTAACCAACTACATTCTTCATTTTGGCATTGTAATTCAAGCTTGTGATGCCAGAAATGATTATGAGAAATGAAGTAGGACAGGATTCCCTGAACATTAAGAAAGTACAGATGCATCTTTGAAAAAAGGATCCATTTCTCCCTACACCCTTTACTCTACTAAATAAAATAGGCTTTGGTTTAACTAGACCCATTGTGGTCAAACTTTCCTGTAGAAAACAAACATACATTCACTGATACTGAATGAAAGGACTGCATGTCTTAAAAATCTAGCATTTATGAGCCAAAAACGCCTCAAATCACTAGAAATGTGAATAACTACTTGCACTGGTATGAACTGGGGACTGACTGGCTGGGGAGCAGCTCCACGTGAAAGGCCTTGGGTTCCCACTGACATGGAAAGCAAGCCAGCAGTATCCTGGGCTGTGGAACAAAAGCACAGCCAGGAGATTGGGTGAGATGATTATCCCCATCTGCTCTGCACTCATCAATCTGCCTCCTGGACAACTGCATCCAGTTTGGGACCTTCCAACACAACAAAGACATCAATAAACCAGAGCAAGTCCAAAAGGCACCAACTGAATATTTGAGACTGGAGCACTTGTCCTGGGGAGAGGAGGTAAGGATATTGTGTTCATCTAGCATCCAGCAGAGACGGTTGTGGGGGCTTAAAAGCAGCCTGCTGGTATCTACAGATCATCAAGAAGAGAAAGCCAGGCTTTTCACACTGGTTTATGGCAACAGGGTGACAGACAAAGGGTAAATACATTGAAGCAAGGTTCAAGCCGGATATAAGGAAATACTTTTTGCCCTGTGCAGACAGTCAAGCAGTGAACAGGTTGCCCAGAAAGGTGATGCAATCGCTGTCCTTGAAAGTCTCTAAGAGTGGACTGGACTTTAGAAATGACTCAGGTGTCAGTAGAAGGATTGAAGCAGAGATCTCCACAGGCCCCTTCCAAACGGAATTATTCTACAACCTTGTAAACCTAAATCTCAAGTGAAAAAATTGCCCCAGGGATCAGACAGGTTCTGATGGAGAACACTATTTTTCCTAATGACGAGGCAATCATATAAAGAACTAATAACTAGGCGCACCATAACATGTTAGGTAATCAAATTCAATGACCATGGCAAGCCAACAACTTCATTATGAACATACAGAACACATAAGATGGCTGGGGCTTCTTTTTGTATCTGAGTAGAGTGGTGAGAAGATAGCTCAAAGTATGATGCTGCCAGACTACACAGAATTGAAGCCTGCATAAGCAAAAGGTGAAACAAACCAGAAAACCATTTCTTCAACAGTTTTTTTGTGTTACTGAAAGGAGTTAATTTCACCACATTATATGGTGAGTAAAGTCTTCTGTCATTTCTTCGTGATGTGTCATTTCTCTTCCCACTGCTCAACTGTTTTTGCTCCATAATTTCTGTAGTCTGTTACCCTGTATTATTATTTTCACAACTTAATTTCTATTTTTATATTTTGTCTTACTGCAAGTGCCTTGTATATTCCTTGAATATTCTCTTATCTCTTTAGCACACTTCAGTATTTTTTGGTTTATTTTTCATGGTTTTCATAAGAGTTTTAAGAGCTATGTTAGCCACACTTAAAAAATCCACATCATTAGATCTGTTATCCTACTGTTCTATTCCTGAAGGCAAACATGGACCTCTACGCTTAAATGAATTAAATCTGTAAGCACTCTAAGTGCAGAGCAACACAATGAGTTACAACAAAGAAGCACAGCAACAAACAATCAATAAAAATTAAACCATAAATGATCAACTGGTGATCTCAATATAAACAGCTGCTAAGAGAGCAATGCTTCCTCAGGGAGGAATGAGGCATTTTGCACTGGTATTGAGCATCGACTTTTCAGAGACAATGACCACAGGTTTATTTGACAGGTATCTCTGATTTGGCATTACAGTAGCAAAATTTAATCTTCAATATCCCTTATCCTCACCCATCCCCTGAAAAAAGGTCTCATCACAGTATGTTTGGCTATGTTACAAAGCATGGCTCACTGATTTATCTCAAAGCTTCTTCATAATCTTTTCCCTTGACTCTCTGTGAGACTTATTTTGCATCTACTTATCTCCACTATTACTTTGCCTCGACAAGAATTTGTACCTGTGATACTGGAATTAAATCCTGGACTACTTANCTGGTATGAGAGAATGAAAGAAAAACCAGGGTCTGTTACAGAGCCATTATGAAATTCAGGATATTTTCTAGTTTGTGCATGGCAGGGCAACAACAGCACATATGAAGCACAGCATGTACTTTACGACTGAGAAAAGCAAACCAAACCAAACAAGCAAGTGCCTCTGAGGAAGGACATTCTTGCAGCTCTGAGTAGAAAAATGACCAAAATTGTACTGCAGAAACAGTACCAGTACTACTAAAAACTGCTAATTCAAAACACAATCTTATTTAAATGCCCAGGTCAGCCATTGCTATCCCATTGTATCATATTGATCATTTTTGTGCTACTAATTTCTGCCACACCACATTTTGAGCAGTGCAGCATCAGCTAGGCAGTTACTTTACTCAAACAGCAGTATGCTCTAACAGCTTCTGGGTAGCACTACCAGCATCAGTAAAAAATGCTTTCTCATCCCCATCCTGGACTGTGTTGTGCAGTACGCATTAGAACCCAAACAGATACATGTCCCCAAACCACAGCCCCAATAACACACAGAAGATAACCTCCTTTTAGTCTCCCTGTTCCTTGCCATGGTTCTCAGAGCGTGCTTGTTCCACTTGGTAGCTAAGCACAAATGGTTTTCAATTTCAAACGCTAAGCATGTGATGGCACTTTTTGAGTTATGGAAACATTAGTCTCACTCTAGTTTCAAGTGCTGAGGTTTACTGCATGAAAATCCTCAACAAAGAAAAAAGAGAATTGAACAGGCTGATAAGATTGCCCCTTCATCCTGAAAGGTAGCTACTCCCATTATCTCTGAGATCTCTGCTAAGCAAAACAATAGGTATGTTGGTTTTTCTTGGAACAAATCTGTAGATCAAGCTTTCATTTTCAACTCAAGCAAAGCAGAAGTAAACTATACCCAAGTAATTTTGCATTAAAATCCTGGTGGCATTAGACAGACACAGCAGCTGGAGCATTTTGTCTCTAAGAAAGCGATCTCCTTCACCTAATGAATCTGTCTCACCTTTGGACTGTGAAATAGAGCCCTCACTAAGCTAGAAAGCCACATGTAAAGTTCCTGGAGTCAGGTTCTGTCATTCCCTGCACCAGTACATATTTTTCATACAGAACAGGGCCAGATGCTTTTCTCTGAAAGGCTCAAAGCCTCTCTTCTCAGGGGTAGCATCAGACATGCTTACAGAGCTACTACTACTCCTCTTTTGTCTCTCAGATTGACTGATACCAGTCAATAGCAATCATTGAATGTGTGACATTTAGAATATGACAGGCATATTCTAAAATTTAATTATTGCCCCTTAACTGACATCTATTTTCAATGCAAATTTAAGAACAGAACCTTCTGTCATCAGCTAATCTTGCAAGATGCAGAGCTCTCTTGGTTTACATAGATTTCAAGTGAATCTGATAGCAGTGATTGGCAGCCAAATGACCTCTGCCTCTCAGAGGTTCCATCTTTGGATGACTTCCTCATTTTTCAGTCTTAGTTTCCAAAATGTCTAGCATACTTAATGTCAGTGAAGTCTGGACAAGACAAAGTCAGTGGTGTTTTGACTCTACAAGTAAAAAAACAACAAATGCAATGTAAGAAATCAAGTGAAATGTAGGCTGCCATTTGTCAAAAACAGCTGAGAGAGAGAAAAAAATTTTAAAAATCAATTGACCTGTAAGATAGCACTTGAACAAGCTTCTGATGAATCTTCATCTGTGGAATCAGGGTTGATATCAACACCTGCAGAACACCATTTAATACCAACTGTGGTACACACATCTATCTGATGCAGAACGAGACTGCTACTTCCAAGTCTATTTCTTTTCAGAAACCCCTTAAATATCATCTGCCACAGAAAAAAATGAATACATTTTGCCTACACGAGGAATAAATGAATAAATTAACCATTTATCTGCCTATATGTCTTCTATCATTAAAGCACCTACTATGACGCTTTCCAATAGCAAAAAATTAGCAAAACTTGCCCTGTGCATAGCTATTTTCCAGACTCCTATAGGGAATAATAAAAAAGATATTTCCATCTGCTTAATTAGCTGCCAGACCCTTTGGCAGTTCAGACCTTCCTTTATTATCTGAAACCTCATGTGCTTTTAAGCCCGAATAACACCTCAGGAGTAAGGTTCAACAGCAACGGCTGTGGGGAGTCATCTGGACATGCCACAGCAGTTTGTGGGGTTAGGCACACAGGCAGGAACAGTGATAGCTGCAAATGGGGTAAAAGCTGTGGTGACCCAGACAGCAGTACCACAAATAGGTAGGTCTCCAGAGCCCTAGCTGCAGGGAGTGCCAAAGCCTTGCACGTGCAATGGCAGGCTGCAGAGACAGCTCCTGTGTTGGCTGTGAGCAGGGAAATGATCTGCTCAGCTTGGTGGTTGAGCTGAAACAGGAGATCAAAAGGCTGAGGACTATGAGGGAATGTGAAAGGGAGACAGACTGGTGAAGCCAGGCTCTGCCCTCCCTGCAGCGGAAATCGGAGCACCTGCCAGACAGCATCCAGGATCAGGGATTCCCTGTATCCCATACCTGGCAAATGCAAGACAGAAGCCCAAATGAAAAGAGGTGAGTGGTGGCAAGGTCATGGCTGTGGCAGAAGGTGAATGCCCTCCTTGCCCACCTCACCTTCCCAGGTGTCTGTGACAAATAGATCTGAGGTCCTGCTGGATAGTGTTCATGTCTGACGGGGGTCTAGACAACAGGCAATCTATAGCAGACGTCTTATACTCAGACAGGCCTTCCATTCACAGAACAACCTCTGTCACAAGGAAGAGAAGAGCTGTACTTGTTAGAGACTCACTTCTAAAGAGAACAGAGGGCCCAAAGTGCCAGGGTGACCCTCTTCATAAGGAAGTCTGTAGTCTTCCCAGAGCCCAAATCAGGGATGTCACTGGGAAACTCCCCCGCCTGGTCCAATCATCAGACTACTACCCATTACTGGTCTTCCAGACAGGTGGGGAGGAAGTTCCATTCCATAGTCTGAGAGGAATGAAAAGAGACTTGGGAAAGTTGATGAAAGTCTGGGGTGCAAGTTCTTTTCCCTCCTTCCAGTCACGGGTGATGACATCAGATGGAATAAAGGGATCCAGTCAGTAAATACACGACTCCAAGACTGGTGCTACAGGTACAGCTTTCACCATGGTTGCTTTTATAAGAAACCAGGCATAATAGGAAGACACAAAAAAGGCTTTGAATTTCCACAGGAAATAGTTGTTGTGGGTTTCTTCCCTCCCCCATATAAAGAAAGTCTAGTCACTTCAAATTACCACATTTTTAACGTACTGACATGTTGATGGTCAGATGTTCTTTGATGCTCAAAGTTAGATTGGCAGAAATCAGAACAGTGCAGGGGCTTACAAAAACATGGTATTTATGTTTGGCAGCAATTACTTTGTGAAAAACACAAGGTGACTCTCTTTATCCTTTCCTACTTTCTTTATGTTTGGTGAGTTTTTTGGTTTTTTTTTTTTTTTTCCTATCCAACTTTGGCATGAATCTGAAGAGCTAAAAACTAATTTAACATGACAAATGCTTTCATCACTCCCTTAACCTCTGAAGTGAACACTCTGACAAAGACAGTATGTGTGGTATATGCTTTCCTTCTGACACTGTATAAATTACTTTCCTGTAACTTGGTTTCACCACCAGCCCAATATCTTCAGGATGTCCTAATATGAATGCCTGCTTCCATTTTCTTCATATGTCACCCCAGGATAACAGGAATAACTGCTGGGCTTTGTGAAATGACGTCTGTCTCGTAAGTGTAGGACAACTTTATTGACATACCGCAAGCTGGAATGTACCAAAACGTGTTACAGTATGACCAACTTCCACTCTGCATTTAATTTATATCTGACTAGAGAAGAAACAGGGCAAAGTGATAAACCTGGCTTTACATGAGAATTTTACCACATCAGGAAAATGCTAACTTAGTGATTTTTTTCCTATTCTCTGCTATTACAACAGTAAACCACTCAGCCATAGAAACATCTTAGAACCCTTTTTTAACATGTGTGTGGAAACAATCTGATTTTTTTTTTGCCTATTCCTTTAACAAAACCCCCAAAGCTGCTTGATTTATCTATAACTTGATGAATATGAAGTGTATTTCTGCAGAAATTCAGGTACAGAACAGTATGTCTAAGATGGTAAACTCTTGTGTTTACAAACCCAAGTACATCCCATATCATAATGGACCAGTGCCATACAGACCTGCAGGGATTTTTGTCCCAGGCAGTCAGGATACGGTTCAGAGAAAGATCTAGGAAAATTCAGATAATAATGGCAATGACTGGCCTATACAGTCTATCTAAATGGCATTTCATTATCTAAATCATCAACTTATCCCTATCTTCAGAGAGCAAATAACCTCCAAATTTTCTTTCTATTGAGTTGAATCTGCTGCTGATACTCAATATCATGCTGCCATCGTGCCAGCTTCAAAATTAAAGTGCTGGCTGGAGCAAATGGCTGGAGCAAATCTCAGTAGTATCGTTACTTAATATCAATTATGTAGTGTGGTAAAAGGTTCCAAAGGTTACTACATACTATGAATGTATTTTTAAAGCTTTAAACACATTGCCATTTCATTCACTGTATTTTCAGTTGTGTGTTATCAGAAAGGCAATAGGAATACCTAAATAATTTTCAGTGTTTATTCCATTCTAATTACCAATTTTTTTTTCCTTGTTGCTTTAAATCTCTCCTCATTAGAATTTTTTTCATGCCACCTATGATCTTTGGTAGTCCTCTGGAAGTCTCAAGTTTAAACATGTAAGCAGCATCTTTTCAATGATCTACCTATATCAATTCCCCCATTTCTTCTGTTATAGGACAATTCATTTAGAAATCCTGAAGAATATGAGAACTTCAAAGCATTCTTTCAATATAATTTACCTTGTATTTGCCAGCACTGCCTTTTTCATTTAGTCCTGCAATGGTCTTGATTAGCATTGATATGATCATCTTCACACAGCCTAGCTATATTGACAAACCTAAGTAGCAGAACCATCTGCTGCACATTTTGATGACATTTTCCATAACTATTACTTTTAGCTAATGTAGCTCCAGTGATATAACCTCTGCTATGGCAGAGAGCAAGAAATTGTCTTTGTGGACATGTATGGCAGAAAAATATTTTCAGCAACTTCAACGCCTCTACTGTGCTTGAAGGTCTGATTGATAGCAAGGTGCATCGAGAGGAGTTACTGCAACATGGAGTATTGCCCTTCCTCCTGCACTTCTTAGGGAACTTCACGTATTTCCCCATCTCCAGATTGCCAGTTCTCCTGGTAGAGTAACAGTTCTTCCTTTCCCACTGCCTCAACTGATTAGGGTAAAACTGAGATTTTGGTCTCATCTGAATATTATTCTGGTCACCTGTTTTGAAAATGGAAAATCATTTTTCTTCCTGAATGAATGAAAATGAGACAGTTATGCTGTGTTCACAGCAGTTCAGGGATCAGTAGGCTAGGAGCTTCAAAAGAACTGCAAAAGAGTGGGACAGCTGGTGTGCCACATTGCTGCTCTTTTCTCAGGAGATGGGATGTTTAGTTCTCTAAGCACTCAAGCTCTGCACATCCTGAGGAGAAGGTAATCCTCCAGAGAACTCCAAAACAAGGTTCAGTCCTCAAGGTTGGGGATTCTAAGTAAAACAATGATTTAGCACCTTAACTACCAAGCACCTTGAGTCATGTTGTTCAATGGCAGCAAGTCTCAGCAGTCTGATTGGAGGAACTGCTTATAGCTGTTAGTCTTGTCCCTGCTTTTTGTTGCAGGAGTAATGAACCTTGCTGAGAGTGAGGGAGTTAAGTTAACCAATGGCCTAACTAAAGTGAAGCCTTTCTACCTTTCTGTTGTTCTTATGCACCTAGGCCAATGCAGTTTCTTTCACTTGATTTTCTTTTCTCTCTTTACCATTATTTTAGATTATGATCAATCAAATTTATTTACAGGATTAACTGCAGCTATTTTCTGGTGTTTAAAACAGCTACTCCTCAATATACTTTACTGGGTACGGTATAAAGCCTTTCAGGTAACTTCTTCACCAAACACTCTCTTCAACTTGTTTTTTTATGTTCACTAGACAACTCTACTGCATTCATCATTCTTTAGTCAGGAAAGAAGACCTCAGAAACTTCTGTCAAAACAAATCACTTATGTCATTACCTGAAATGATAGATCATTCATCAATTATTAAGAGTTAATGCATAGCCTTACAGTTTCTCTTCTGAAGCAGTGTTTGAAAGTATATAAAGCAATAACCATGTTGCAAAGCTTTGCTTCAGATTACAGTAACCTAAATACCAAGGAAAAATACATTTGATAATCCATCACTTCAAAGTTATGCACATGATTAAAATATTCAACTTCACTTCCCATGTGCATAATCACTCAAACAGAGAGCTGCAGTATAACTGTCAAGTTCAATAAATCATGTACTTTCCAATCTTTTTATTTATATATCAAACTAAGCCTGTTATTCTTTTGAAGCTTTCTGCAGAAATACAAGAAGATGGTTAGCTATGCAGAATTGAGTATGCTGGGATGTAGCCCTGGCCTAAAGAGGCAGCAGCAAAAAAGTATCCAGTCGGCTCTCTCTTACTACTGCATGCATTAATTACATAATGGAAGCTTATTGGTACGAAGAATGGGATTTCCTGAAAATATGTCTATGCTGTTGAGTCAGATTATTTTTGAGAGGGTGCCATATAATGGGGATAATAGGGAGAAGATCCAGTACTTCTGTACCTGTCTTTTGAGCACTGTATATGAGGATAGTTTCAGAGATGAACTTAAACCCACACAGAATAGGTCTGGAAAGTATTAAGTGAAAACACTGACAAGCTACCATAATTTTGTTGTTTACCAAAAGAATTTGAGGAGCATATCATTGCCATCAGTGTATTATCAAAAGCAGTGTAAAAGCTAGTTGATAGAGACTCTTACAAAAAACTCCTGAATCAACAGACAAGGGGGAAGATATTGGACAGGGAAATATCACATATGAATTAAAAAGACAAAATATCAGAAGCATATTAAAAAAAAATAAATCTCAGAAGACCACAGAAAGCATTAGCACATGGTGTGCTCCATGTTAATATATTCATCACAGCAAATAAGCACAACATGTAGTTGCATGCAATCATAGAATGCTATGGGTTGGAAGGGACCTCCAGAGATTGAGTCCAATCCCCCTGCAAAGGAGGACCACCTAAAGCAGGTCACAAGGAATATGTCCAGGCAGGTTTTGAAGTCTCTAGAGTAGGATAATCCACCACTTCTCCAGGCAGCCTGCTCCAGTGCTCTGTCACCCTCACAGTGAAAAAGCCTTTTTCCCATGCTAAGATGCAGTTTCCTGTGATTACCTCCATTGGCCCTCATTCTATCACTGAGTTTTCACTTACAAAACACCAGTTGCGTGTAGAATACAGAAAACAACAGCGCACAAAAAGGAACTAACGACTTCGATGAACACCATCAGGAATGCGGAGCACTGGCAGATGCAGATACAGATTGAGGTTTAATCAAACTGATTTTGTGGGGTTTTTTTTATCTAAAGACAGCATGCAATGGCAATACGTGAATTCAAATGGTAGTAGTTTCTGCTACTTATATGGATTCAACATCTACCACAACTGTTTTCCAGATTTTTTTAAACATAAGGTAGCACATCAAGAACCTATTCCTTCACTGTCTATGACACATGCATATCCACCACCTGAAGTAAACACTGTACAGCGAGAATCCTCAACTGATTTCTTCCTTACAGTGCTCTCTCAACAACGTTTAGGATTTGAACACTGTATTTTTTTTTTCATTAATCAAGATTAAAAAAGATAACGATTTTCTTTGCTTATTAAGAATACAAATCTGTGAAACAGACTGGCCATCCTTTTATCCACTGAACTGACAGCTGCTAACACAGCCATGTGATTTGACAAGAGAAAACACAGCCTTACCTATGAAATATGCTAGCAGGATGGCTAGCAGGACTGCAGCAGCGATCGCAGATAAAGCAGCACATTTCCAGCTACAATACTTGGAAGGCTTTTTCAGCTTGAATGCGTTCCTGGAGAATGTATTTCTAGGTAACAGTCTGGGAGGTGGAGTATAAACTGTTCCTGAGGTCAACGGGTAACCAGGGGAAGAACTACTGAACAACGGAGTAGTTCCAGAAGATGTCTTAAACAAGAAATGCCTGAAAAACATAAAATGGAACATAATTGAAAATGGCAAACCCTGCAGTTAAGAAAGGATACCTCCTATTCCATTCCATATATTCCATTCCATTCCAGTTGATATGTGTTAAATCCAACTAAATAAGAGAAAGGACTTTCTATGAAGAAAGAGGGAGTTGAAAATTCCTGTATTTTTGCTGCAAGAGCTTAGCAACTGTCATGAAAACACTGTCAGTACATCTGCTTAACCCTTTCTGTGATTAGATGCAACTTGACCAGATACTAGACCAAAACACCAGCACGACCAATGAAGTGTCTTTTGAGTACCAGTTGAGACTACACTTGGAGAAAGTGTGTGCAGTCTCATAACAAACTCGTATGCAGAAGTGCCATCGCTATCGGTTCTTTTTAAGTGCCTTCAATTAGGACAAAGCAACTAATTTTAAAACAAAAAGCACTGTAACTTTTGTTAGGATGACAGAAGACTTATGAAAAACATCCTGAGTTCACAGATTTACATTACATTCCTGTGAAATCTAGTACTCAACAAATATTCTAAGACACAACCCAATGGGGAGTCTCATTAACAACCTTGGCAAAAGCTGCCGGCAGAAGACATTAAGAACATATTAATCAAAACCTATAGTCCTGTAAGGGAAAAAAAAAAAAATCTTGCCAGAATTAGAATTAGCCATTTTATTATTTTTCTTAACA
The DNA here is from genome assembly GCA_013396675.1 of Eubucco bourcierii. Lineage (NCBI taxonomy): Eukaryota > Metazoa > Chordata > Aves > Piciformes > Ramphastidae > Eubucco > Eubucco bourcierii. The sequence continues at coordinate 1,006,669 of VWZE01009149.1, read as the reverse complement.
GTGCACAGGTTTGGTTTGGACAACTAAAACAAGTAAGGCAGTTGCCACAAGCATGTGACTTGGCAGAAGAAAAACAGACTTCAACTCCCATGCATTTTTAAAAAAGAAAATAAAGAGAAAAAACATATTACCTAACATAAGCTCTGAAAATGCTGCCAACACATTCCAAATAAGAAATGGAGAAAACAAAATAGAGACTGGCCTCTCTAGATTAACTTCTCACAAGGGGAAAGAACTGACTACAAGCACATTCCCAGTAGATGATAAAGAGAAAAGCATAGACTAAAGGCAGGGGTCGAGGAAGGTCACCTCTCTTGAGACAAAAGAAGTCTCCTTCCCTTCACAGGTCTGCAAAACAAGTTCTTGCAACCGATGAGAATGACAACACTCCGTAATCTCCAAAAATTACACCCACAATCTAAAATAACCCGAGTCCCAAGTCTCACTTCAAATGTAACAATGTTTAACATTTCTATTCATATCAGAATCCAGCATGTTAGAACTTGAAAATCTATTTCAGTCACTGTTTATTACAACAGTTACTTGGAGGTTTGAAACTGCAATGTGTTCAAGTACCTTTCCCAAGCCATCATCACGCATGTGCATACTTCCAAGCATAGACTTTACTGTGTATTTATTACAAAGATGAACTGAAGTGATTTTAAAAATCATTAAAGCATTTGCTTTGAAATGAGACCCAGAGCATATTAAATTGCCTATAATTTGCCTGCTGGTGGAAGACAGTAAAAGGCTGTCTGGCTAGGTTTCCCAGTTTTATGATTAAGCATTCATATTTCAAGACTATCTCTGAAAATATGGTCTTTTTAAATGCAGTAATTAATAACATCTATTAATGAACATGAAAAAAAATTAATTAGCTTGATGGTGCCCTTGTAGTTTTGGGGTTTTTTTTTGAACCCCCAAATGACATTGTACATCACTTACAACCTAGATTGAAATTGGGTTTGTTTCAGAAAATATTTCAGTTAGCATTGACTGTTGTAACTTTGTGCTGTAAAGACACTGCAGAAAGACCTTCAGAGCCATGAGTACATTCTCCTTTGAAGAAAGACTGAGAGACCTGGGGCTGTTTAGTGTCAGGAGGAAAAGGCCAAGTGGGAGATCTTATTAATATCTCTAAATGCCCAAGGGGTGGTATCAAAATGAAGGTGCCAGGCTCTATTTCAGTTGTGTGCAGTGATAGGATGAGGAACAATGAGTACAAGCTAGAACACAGGAGGTTCCACCTCAACACAAGGAGACATTTCTTAACAGCCCTGGAACACGCTGCCCAGAGAGGTTGTGGGGTCTCCTCCTCTGGAGACTTGCAAAATCCATCTGGATGTATTCCTTTGTGACCTGCTCAAGGTGACCCTGCTTTGGCAGGAAGGTTAGACTTGATGGCCTCTGGAGGTCCCTTCCAAACTGTAACATTCTGTGAATCTGTGATGAGCACATCATGAGAAGCGGTTTTCAGAGTCTTCCTCTGACAGATTAATTCCGTGCTTTGAGCTGCATTTTTAAAATGCAGTAAACAAAAAAGGAAACAGAATACAAAGGGAATATTCTAACCAGTTACTTAACAGAAACATTCCGTAATTTTTTTTCAAGTAGCCTTTCTTCTTTCCCTTATGATTGTGGTTCATCAGATGTTTGAATTGCTTCCTTCCTGCACATTATACACCTTCTATGAGAAAACACAGTAAAGGTAAATGCTAAAAGGGTTTCTTACTCAAATTACCTAGCTCTTTAAATTAAAAAACCACATCTTCAGGTGACAGGAAAGCACAAAATAATGAAAGTCTGATTTTATGAACATTTCAATTTATATGTTTCTTTACTTTGCAATACCTCAATTAAGCTAACTGTTGGGAAAAAAGATGTTATCAGGCTGCTTGCGTTAGTCTAGCTCTATTAACACTCTGTTCCTTCTGTCTGGTTAAAACTGATTAATGCTTATTTATAGGAGCAGCTTTAGTTCCTTCCACTTGCTATCAGGTTTGAGGAATACAATAACTCTTCAACAACAGGAACTAAGAACTGAAGTGACTTAGAGCATGCGGAAAGAAGGAAGGACAGAAGGAAGAGAGAGAGACGTGGTAAGGTAAAGGCAGGTAGGAAGCCTCATCATTCTCTCATTCAGGCTTACTCTGCATCTGCCTCAGTCCAGGATACTAATCTCCACCTAAATCCTCTTGGCATGAGCAGTCCTTTCAGGTTCGGCCCTGAGGGCATACAGCAGACAATTCTTCCCTTTTCCCTGCCCAGAAGCTGATCTCACAGAATTAAACTGGAAATTGCAGTTTTGCAAATGTCTTTATCTGAAAAGTCAAGGTTTTTAAACCCAGGAACTTGATGTTCTCTGTAGTTGAGAGTACCAACAGGAATTTTAACAGCGAGTCCTGTTAAAGTAAACTCAGATATGTAACAAAATTCTTCTCCCATTAAAATTGAATTAATATCTACATATACTTTAATAGAACATGTCAATCATATACTGTTTTTATATGAGAAGACAAAAAGTAGAAGAAAAATAGGTCCACTCTGATATGCTTTGAGATGCATAAGGAAAACCAAAATACTTATCCATGCAAACCTGATCTTCAGCAATTGTTAAAGCTGATCAGAACTAGAAGTAAAAAGGTTGACTGAAATGGTTACATGTAATGGTGCCATCCTCAGAGCAAAAAAAAAGGGAAAAATACTATTGGGTAAACAGAATTTTGTCACCCCAGTGATTCCTGTCCATGGTGCAGAAAGTTTCTTGCCTTCATATGCCAATTTCTGACAAAGTGGCAATGACTAGAAGACAACACCTTACCTTAAAGCACAGAAATTCTATCTTCAAATGTTTCTAAAAGACACTTAGTTAATGATACATTAAATATCCACCAAGCCTTTTTGGAAAACAGGCACTGCATTCAGAAGCTGGAGTCTGGATTAGCAGAAACCCTTCAAGTTACAGCAGAGTACACCACAAAGACTGAGAATGCAACAGGCAAAAGATTTGGACCCCTAGAGTTTCAAGTCTAGATTCAGCTACTAATGGAAATGAATTAACTTGTCTCAACTCTATGCCTAAAACCAATGATCTATAGTTATATTTTTATGTGGGATTTGACATGCTCTGGTACAACCAATTGTCACTGGGCCCAAGCTGCAGAGAGAGAACACGAGCATTTATCAACATTAATTACAGTCTCACAGTGGTAAGACTGGGAGGGATTGTACGACAACCGTTATGAAAAGAAATTATCTTACTTGTACCTGTTCACTTAATTTGAAATACAAACCATACTAAAATTTAAAGTCTTGTGTATTTTGTGTCTTATCTGCTCACTTATCAGAGACTACTAAGAAACCCACATTTTCTACCTCCCAGTTAGCACTAACAATCTGATTTAGAGGTGTTTAAATATGTTTGGAAAACACAGGGGTGTATTTCCTGAATCCCAGCCCAGTCTCCCTAATTCCTGTGCATCATGAAGATATTCCCATATCAAAACACTACAAAATACGACTGTCAGCATACAAAGATTCATAGATGGAAGTGGCCATGGAAGGAGCTTGCATGTTGCTCACAGACAGAAAGTTAATGCTGGAGCTCGCTCAGTGCTCTGCAGCTTTCAGGGTTCTACAGTGCTCTCCCCTTTGTTTTAAGTAGTGTGCTGCCGATGTGCTGGGTCATGGACAGGGACCTCATCTCTGATGCTAGTTGAAAGATGACATCTGTGGAAGCTGAGCTTGCAAGGGGACATTTGTTCACAGTTCTGTAGACTAATGGTAAATGGAAAAAACCCTATATTTTGCTTTATTCATTAATTCAGAGCTCTCTATAGCATTTATTTTCCCACAGGTCAAAAGGACCTCTGGTGCTCAGGGAATTGTGGCCTGACAGATACTGTATTAACTTCACAGTCTTTGCAAGAACAATCTTCTTTGCCCCCCTTCCTTTCTGGTCAGATTGTCAAAGTAGCTCATTGCACGAATAAGTTTGAAAAAAAAAAGCATCAGGTTTTGTGATGGAAAAACAAAATAGAAAGGAAAACCAAGATACTTTCTAATATAAATTGCTTCTTTCCCTCTTCATACTATCCTAGGCTTATTGTGTATCAAAAAATACAGAGAGCTATAATGCTTGAACTGTCTCTTTTTTCTTTTTTTTTTCAAAAGGTTTTTAATAGTAATTAACAAACAGAAAAGACACATACCAAGACAGTAGTCACAGTTCAATGTAGTGACTCAAAAATGTTAAAAATATGTTCAAATTGTGGTAAAAAAAAATCACATCTCTCTATAATTGTAGAATGGTTTGAGTTGGAAGGGACCTCTAAAGGTCATCTATAGTCCAACCATCCTGCAGTCACCAGAGACATTAAAGGATGACCCTGGGAGCTACAGACCAGTCAGTCTCAACTTTCTGCCTGGCAAGATCATGGAGCAGATCTTCCTGAAAACTCTGTTAAGGCAAATGGAAAACAAACCAGAAGCAATTGGTGGTAACCAGCATGGCTTCACCAAGGGCATATCTTGCCTGCCAAATTTGGTGGTTTTTTATGATGAAGTCACAGTAACAGTGGACAAGGGAAGGGCAACTGGGATCATCTACCTGGATCTGAGTAAGGCATTTGACTCTGTCCCACATGACATCCTGGTCACCAAACTGGAAAAACATGGACTTGATGGATGGACCACTCGCTGGATAAGGAATTGGCTGGATGGTGGCACACAGAGAGTGGTGATCAACAGCACAATGTCCACCTGGAGACCAGTGACAAGTGGTGTCCCTCAGAGGTCAGTGCTGGGACCAGTGCTGTTTAACATCTTTGTCAGTGACATGGACAGAGGAACGGAGTGCACCCTCAGCAAGTTTGCAGATGACACCAAGCTGTGTGGCACAGTTGACTTGCCAGAGGGCAGGGATGGCATCCGGAGGGACCTGGACAGGTTGGAGAGATGGGCACAGGCCAACCTCATGAAATTCAACAAGGCCAAGTGTAAGGTCCTGCACCTGGGTAGGCACAATCCCAAGCACAAATACAGGCTGGGTGGTGAATGGCTGGAGAGCAGCCCTGAGGAAAAGGACCTTGGAGTCTGGGTTGATGAAAAGCTCAACATGAGCCTGCAGTGTGCACATGCAGCCCAGACAGCCAACCGAGTCCTAGGCTGCATCAAGAGAAGCGTGGCCAGCAGGGCAAGGGAGGTGATTCTGCCCCTTTACTCTGCTCTCGTCAGACCCCACCTGGAGTACTGTGTGCAGTTCTGGAACCCTCAGCACAGGAAGGACATGGAAGTGTTGGAGCGGGTCCAGAGGAGGGCCACAAAGATGATCAGAGGGCTGGAGCAGCTCTCCTATGAGGACAGGCTGAGGGAGTTGGGGCTCTTCAGCCTGGAGAAGAGAAGGCTTCGAGGGGACCTGATAGTAGCCTTCCAGTATCTGAAGGGGACCTACAGGAAGGCTGGGGAGGCATTATTTACAAGGTCTTGCAACAACAGGACAAGGGGCAATGGGTTTAAACTGGCAGAGGGAAGATTTAGACTGGATCTTAGGTGGAAGTTCTTTCCAGTGAGGGTGGTGAGACACTGGCAAAGGTTGCCCAGGGAGGTTGTGGTTGCTCCCTCCCTGGAGGTGTTCAAGGCCAGGATGGATGAGGCCTTGCATGACCTGCACTAGTGGTAGGTGTCCCTGGCCCCTGCCACAGTCCCCTGGCAGGGGGTTGGAACTAGATGATCTTTGAGGTCCCTTCCAACCTTACCATTCTATGATTCTATCCTCCACTAGATCAAGTTGCTCACAGACCTCTCAAGCCTGACCTTGAATATCTTCAGGAATGGGACCTCAACTACTTCCCTGGGCAATCTGTCGCAGTGTTCCACTACCAGCATGGGAACCAGCTTGCTCCTAGCATCCAATCCAAATCTCTTCTCTAATTTCAAGCCACTGGCCCTCATCCTATCACTCCAGGCCTTTGGAAACAGTCCTTCTGCAGCCTTCCTGTAGCCCACTTCAGATACTGAAAGGCTACTATAAGGTTTCCCTAAAGCTTTCTCTTCCTCAGTCTCAACCACCCCAGCTCCCTCAGCCTGTCCTCATAGCAGAGGTGTTCCAGGCCCCAATAGTTTTTGTGATACTCCATCAGATCCATGTCCTTCCTGTGCTGAGTGCTCCAGAGCTGGATACAGTACTGTAGGTGAGATCTTCTAAGAGCAGAGTAAGGTGGGAGAATCACCTGTCTGTACCTGCTAGCCATGCTTCTTTTGATACAGCCCAGGACACCACTGGCTTTCTGGGTTGCAAATGCACAGTCTGACGATGTCCAGCTTCTCATCCACCAACATCCCCAAGTCCCATTCTGCAGGGTTGTTCTCAATTTTACTGGATATTTATTCTTAGCAGAAAAAAAATCCAAAAGAAATATAGACTGTAACAAGCTGGCTTTTACTGGAAGAAAAAAATAAAATCTGTCATTTAAGAATAGGAAAAAAAAAAAAAAAAAAAAAAAAAAAAAAAAAAAAAAAAAGCATGAGTCACTTTGTCACTGGACGCCTCCAAGTGGATATCGAAGTCAGACAGCAAAGTTTTATGGGAATTTTCTAACTTCCATACAAAAAGAAACCAAGATTGAAGAAAACTACAAGTTGTTCTCTTACGCCTTTTATACTAAAATGAACTCCAGTAGGTGGACTGATGCATGCCTTTATTACCTGTGTAGAGGTCTCCCAGGCTTTCCTCAAGGGAGATTTAATTGCATGTTTCTGTTCTCAAGTTCTTTCAAAGAAACATGGGGTTACTGGTCAGGTTTACACAACTGAAGGCTCTCTGGGCACAGAAGTTTCTACTCTTTATAGCAACTAGGACACAGGGACTTGGGTATTCCTCAAAGGTACTAATGGTAGTAACAAAGGTTTAGAGATATATATGTAAAAGAAATTGTCTCATCTGTGTAGTATCTGCTGACTAAGCTCAGTAAGACAATTTTTTCAGTGGGAAACTATTTAAAATGCAGTTAGGCTAGTGAACCAGCCTTTTTACCCAAGGGTGTTTATTTACACCCTCACACCCAAATGCCTGCTTCAAACAGGGTACAACCTTCTTGACAACACACTAGTCAGTGGTTTCCAGCATGCTGCAGATAATCAATTTGTAACAAACTGTGCATGGTGCAGGAACAAAGGACACACTCTTAGGCACAGAAACCATAATTCAGAACAAGCACATCAATACCAATGAGACACTTCTACCCACTGTAACATCACTCTGAACCCGGCAGGAGCCACCCAGCTTCCAGCATAGCTCTAACACCACCTTTCCAGCTCAGAAAAGTTCATGTAAAGGGCTGGATTCTTCACATTCCCGGGGAAAGGTTTCTAAAAAAATGCAGAGTGTTAAGCACAGTGTCATGGATGTTGTCTTAAGTACCAGACTAGCTTGTCACTGCCATCTCCCCACTCTTCACAAAGACATAGCTGGACACTCCAAAACACAGTAATTGAAGGCTGCCTGACAGGGAGGTAAGGATGCTGTACAAAAAGGCATGTGCCAGCCTTTGGGCACACTCATCTGTCATAGTACTAAACAAAAAAGAACAAGCAGTGTCCACAAAGCTGCAAGTGAAAAGAGAGTAGCTAAGAAAAGGCAAAATCTCTGTATGATACCACAGCTGCAGCATTAGCTCCGTACCCAATCTGCTCTTCATCTAGAGGATGTTAATTGAGATACTGTGGAATAAACTTTGATATCCTTCTCTCCCCCCAGGAATGCTCTCCTAGGGCTCTTGCTGCTGCATGCCAAGTTTGGCTCTGGTACCTCCCAGTGCCATAGCCTAGGCTCAGGCTCCTCATAAACCTGCCGAGACCGACAAAAAGTTGAGACAATGCAGAAAGGTAAACTGAAAATTATGGAGAGAGGAAGGACTGCTGAGATGGGATCGTTGGCAGCTCAAGAATTTAAAGAGGGAGAACAGGAAGAAAAAGGTATAAAACATGAAAGGGGAAAACTCAGAAGTGCTAGGAAGGATGCACTGAGTTGAATGGTTGGTGTTGATGAGCTGGTGGCACAAGGCAGCTGAGCACTGCCAGGGAGCTCCAGGGGCCACCTCTTGCCTTCCTGACTAGTATTTGCGTGGCCAAAATTGATTCTGGGTAGCCTGTAACGGGTGATGACAACAATGACTTTGCCTGCCAGCTTAGATCCTAGCTTGCCAGTAAAGAAGAACTTCATCCTTGAAATTCGTGTGTGTCTTTTTTTGCACTATTGTTTATTCTCCAGGAATGCAGCAATGAAGCTACTCAGTGCCCAGTAGAGAGTAACAGGAATAGTTACAGACAAACACAAAAAAGACCAGTTACTTAGCTCATGTACTTCCATTAAATGGGAGTAGGATCAATAATGCAGATACAGAAGATTTAGGAAGCTCTGCATCAGCTCAAACTACATTTCCACTTCCCTTCGGAAGTTGAAAAATATGTCTTTTTTGCTAGAAAGTTGTGAGTAGTAACTTGCATAGTGCAAAGTGATGAAATCCAATACTACCTACATTTGTTACTTCAGTAATGCTGATGATAACCACAGTGGAATTTTGCATTTCAATAGGTCCATTCATTTTTAGCTTTCTACATCAATTAATGATTTCAAAACACATCTATTTTAAATAGCATACAAGGAAGCTCTTCACTATCTCTTAGTTCAACTACTCAACAAGAAAAAAAAGTACTAACAGTGCTATTTCAAGTCTATAAACAATAGAATAATAAATGCCAATCTCTAAAATAATTTTATTGTTGGCTTACAGTTAAACTTACAAAACCAGAAATCTAGCTCGCATCATGAGATGCAATTTGAGGTACCCTAAAAGTTCCTGCCTCTTGCTGTACTCACTGCACAACCCAAAAATTAAAATGCAAACCACAAGACCATGAAAACACACAGTGGAAAACAAATTTCTTCCAGCTTATGTGTGAGTGGGAGTACATCTGGACTGGTTTTCTGAATCACCATTACCTATCCTGCTTTTGCAGTGCTTTCCTCCACCCTTTTTACTGTCCTCTCATAGCCTACATTTGTTATGGAAAGAATGCTAATAGCCTGCAAAAAATGACCATTCTACCATGGTTTTGGAACTCTTCCAACCAAGTACACAGCCTAAATTTGCACAAAATCCTGGGAGATGGTTTTAACTGTGCTTTACTCAATTGTTTAAAGTGCATTTAACATCTAGATACATCCAGAATCTGTGTGTGCAGATCTCATGTATTTGAAAGTCCACATAGCCTACATGCAACCTTCACTTGCATGAACAAGAGAATGGAGGACTTGGTTCTTGCACCACTCCTCAAACTCAGAGGACTAAAGTGATGGGACTGTGTGGAGTTCTGGAACCCTCAGCACAGGAAGGACATGGAACTGTTGGAGTGGGTCCAGAGGAGGGCCACAAAGATGATCAGAGGGCTGGAGCAGCTCTCCTATGAGGACAAGATGAGAGAGTTGGGGCTCTGCAGCCTGGAGAAGAGAAGGTTTCGAGGGGACCTGATAGTAGTCTTTCAGTATCTGAAGGGGGCCTACAGGAAGGCTGGGGAGGGATTATTTACAAAGTCTTGCAATGACAGGACAAGGGGCAGTGGGTTTGAACTGGCAGAGGGGAGATTTAGACTGGATGTTAAGAGGAAGTTCTTTCCAGTGGGGGTGGTGAGGCACTGGAACAGGTTGCCCAGGGAGGTTGTGGATGCTCCCTCCCTGGAGGTGTTCAAGGCCAGGTTGGATGAGGCCTTGAGTAACCTGTACTAGTGGGAGGTGTCCCTGACTATGGCAGGGGGTTGGAACTAGATGATCCTTGAGGTCCCTTCCAACCTTACCATTCTATGATTCTATGACGCAATGTACAGTTTAAAGTACAGGAGAAAGCCTCGTATGACAAAACAAAATTGGAGTGAGGAGTTATTTCACTGTTCCAAGCAGCTGTTTTTTAAGCGGAATATATCCTAGAAGTTTACAATAGCAAACAGAAAAGAAATGTAATTTCACTATTCAGTTCCAGAAGACTTTGCATCATGGACCTGATGGAGAGGGTCCAGAGGAGGCCACAAAGATGATCAGAGGGCTGGAACACTTCTCCTACAAGGACGGGTGCAGGAAACTGGGGTTGTTCAGATTGGGGAGGCCTAATAGCAGTCTTCCAGTATCTGAAGGGGGCTACAAGAAGGCTGCAGAAGGACCGTTTCCAAAGGCCTGGAGTGATTGGATGAGGGTCAGTGGCTTGAAATTAGAGAAAAGGAGATTTGGATTGCATGCTAGGAACAAGCTGGTTCCCATGCCGGTAGTGGAACACTGCAACAGATTGTCCAGGGAGGTAGTTGAGGCCCCATTCCTGAAGATATTCAAGGTCAGGCTTGAGAAATCTGTGAGTAACTTGATCTAGTGGAGGATGTCTCTGGTGACTGCAAGGTGGTTGGACTAGATGACCTTTGGAGGTCCCTTCCAACCCAAACCATCCTATGATTCTGTGTATATAGATATCAAAATACTGAGACATCATTAAAAACAGGCAGACAGTCTTGGGGAGTGGTTTAACTTGGAACTTCTACCAAGGCAGATACTTCCAGTTCACATATTCAGAAGTTTTACAGCTCATCTTGACAACCTGCCATGGTATAGTATCTGAACACAGTATTGACAATATTGCAGATATTAACAGCTTCCTTCAAAAATACATATAAATTCAAACCCATAACCAATAAACAAAACCCTGCAGCACTACATTCAACTCTTCATAGCCAGCCACTCACTGCCTGGAAGGCTGCAGCTAGACAAAGCTAAGCACAGATGTTTCCCTTCTATGGACACCCATGATTTCAAGTTCATGCCCTGCATTGGTGTAGCCCAGGATACCATTCACATTGTTACTCCATCCATTAATCTCCCACTTCTGCTCCAGCTCTTTCTCCTCTGGCTTGCCCAGAGTTACTGGCCAAGTAAGAAGTACAGCTCTGACCCCAGGAGTAGGTAGAAATTTTGAAGAGCAACACGGGGATTTCTTTTCAGGCTAATTTTCAGATTGCTCAAGATTTAAACTGAACTTTCACAGAAACACAGAATGCTTTAGGTTAGAAGGGATTGTTAAAGGTCATGCAGTCCAACCCTGCTGTGGTCAGCAGGGATATCTTCAACTAGAGCAGGCTGCTACCAGCCTGACCTTGAATATTTCCAGGGAGGCGGCTTCTACCCATCTCTCACCCTCAGTATAATTTTTTTTCTTGTATCTAGTCTAAGTTTCCCCTCTTCTATTTTAAACCCATTGCCCTTTACCCTGTCAAACTTTGGTTAAATGACCCCATATGTGGACCACTGCTCTTATATACCACAGCCCACAAGACCTTAAGAAATTTATTTTGTAATCACCAGAAAAGTGATCATCATCCTTTCTCCTGAAATCTGGGAGTAACATTTTATAGGTTTCTTTGTGAGCATACCCAATGAAATTACAGATGCACAGACAAAATTGTCATTGTAACTAAAGCCTTGGACTGAAAGTACTTTAAAGTATGAGACCAATTATGAGACTAAAGAATAAGACTAATTTCCATTTAATTTTGTTTTTTTATTCTCCTGGATTAAATATTATTAATTGTAACAGCACTAAGTAAATTAATATCAAGATAAAGCACCAGAACAGGCATTAGTCCCTTAGGCAGTCTCAGTCACACATCCATCCATGAAAGCTCTTCTCTTATCCTCACTTATGAGTCATTCCGATTTTGACCAGCTCCTGCAGATAGGCCTCGCACCATTGAGGTCTCTGACAGTGCAAAGAGTGGTGCAAACCTTCCTTGCAAAGCCATACTTTCCTCCCTGTGCTTTCAAAGCATTTCAACCTTTAAAGCAGAGCACTGCCTCTCTAGCTGTCTGGAAGTAATGAGACCCACACTGAGATGTTCAAAGGCAGTATTTTCATCATTCATCTTCTTCGAAAGCAATGATTAAGGAAGCAATAAAGGAACACCTCTTAACTGGAAAACGCAGAAACCAGCACTTTGGAAAGGAGGAGGAGGAGATGGTTTGAAACAGACTGCAAGAGGACAATAAAAGTTAAAGAGCATTAAACAGCAGCTCTGAGCCTAAAGGTAAAGCAGCTAAGTACCGCAGAAACGAACCATAAAAATAGCATCATAAAAATGCTACGGCGATGCATTACTGCATCCTTAGTTAAAGAGATTTCAAGCCTTCCATTACGGACCTTTATTTCAAAGAAAACAGAACAATTACACTGCCAGCCTGAGGGCTGGTTGCAGCCGCAAAGCAGCATCAGTCTAGGGAAGAAACAGTCCATATTTGTTTGCCTTGAACCAAAAAGCAAGCATGCTACCATCAAACACATGTCACTGGAAGTGTTCAAGACAGAGCAGGTCTGGGTTTCAAACAGCCCAATCTAGGGAAAGATGTCCCAGCCTGTGGCAGCAGAATTCCAACTAGGTGATCTTTAAAATTTCTTTCCAACCCCAACCACTCTACCACTAAAAAAAAAAAAGGGCATAATTAGCAACTTAGTACAAATATTTTGCAATCTTGTAGCTCCTCTAAAAGCAACAAGCTACTGTAATACAGCTCAGCATAACTAAGTAAAACTCAGAGAAGCACAAAGAGTACATGCAGTGCAGTCGCCTGAAGAAGGTACATGAAAACACGTGCAAGCAGTAAAAGTTTACTTTACACCACAAATAAAATTAGTAAACCAAGAGCTGGAGAAAGCACATTTTCCATGTGCATCCTTTTCCCCAACAGTCTGAAGGTAGCCCAAACTGCCTCAGAGAACAAAGTAAAGAAAGGAAGGAAAAACAGTCTTACTAAAAAAACAACACAAACCAAGACAAAGAACCAAAATCAACACACAAGCACAGGTTGTATTATTCAGTAATTTCAGCACTGTTTAGGTCTGGAATCCAAAAAGTGAGCTGAGTTTTCTAGTGCTGCCATAAAGCATGCCCCCTCAGTCATCTTCTTCTTTCATAACCAGTACTGTGACCACTTGCACATGATCTTCAGTTGAGAGCACAATCTACTGATGGTAGCTAAAAGGTTAAAAAAAAAAAAAAAGTTGTGAAACACTTTCCTGATAAAGCAGGTGCTGTCAGTGCTGGCTCTGCCTCTTGAGTGCTGCACTACTGAGATTAATAAACTGACAGAAGAGAAAAGCAAAATTATAGTGCACTATGAAGAGTCAGTGTAAGAGAGGTCAGTGTTCACAACAAGCTAAAGCTATTAAGTAAGAAGTGGACAAAAAAAGTTACCATAAAGGTGGAGTTTTGTTGTTGTGGTTAATGGTATGAAAGTAGACAAGACACCAGTTTCAAAGGGAAAGAATTACAAGCTGATTCTGAACACCTCCAATGACTCTGCAGGCATCAATGTCAGCAAACATCACTGCAAACCAGAACAAAAAACCCTAGCATCATCTTCTGAGTTAATATTCTTGTGATGAAACTTGTCATCAAGTCCTGTCAGGTGTGTAATTTCAGAAAAGAAGAAAAATCGATCCTGAAGCAACTCTGGAATACTCTTAGAACACAGCAATCCTGCCAGGAAGTTTTCTAATATCTTAATCCTTGCCTATGACAAACCTATGTGAGGAAAAGCTCCAATTAACTGCTGGGTATCCTGTAACCTCCAGAAAATCACAGTATTCACAAGGTAACCTTTTGTCATCAACAAATAAACACACATTTCCAGAGTTTTTATGAGAAAGGAAAAAACCCCAAACAACCCCAAAAAAACCCTCCACCAAAGTTAGTGATGGAATTGACAGTCTCCACTGAAATTGAATAGGCACAAAATCAGACAGTAAAAGAAAATCAGCCAGAAAAAGGTCTGCTTATGTTTCTCAGGGATGATAGTATTAAGACAAAAAAATCCTTTTGTGAATATCCCAAGGAATTCCCTCCATGTAAGGAGTATCTTAAGGTATCAGAAACGACATGTTTCCGGCACAAGAACAATGTCATGAAAACGGATAGACAAGAAACCATAGGGGGTCACTCTACACTAGAATTAAAAGGGTGTTATAGCCCTGGGCAATGAACCATGCAGCAACAACTCAATCTGGCTGAACAGGAGCAACATTTTAATTTTGTAGTTCTCAGTAATAATCCCCAAATTCAGGATGCCAAGTTCTAAATAGTGGCAGATATTCTCACAGAAGCAGCAATTAAGAACTGATCTACACTGGGTTTTTTTTTTTTTTGGGGGTGGGGGGGGTGGTGGGCTGGTGTGTCAAACTTAATTCCAAACTTTCACA
>VWZE01009149.1:914012-992320 GCA_013396675.1 Eubucco bourcierii | reverse complement strand
TTTTTTTTTTTTTTTTTTTTTTTTTTTTTTTTTTCCCTGGGGGTAGGGGTGAGGGGTGTTACCTCAGGCTTCAGATAACTTGCATTTGCTTTTAAATTCCTCCCACTTGTTCATGGCACCCCTGCTACCACTTCAGCAAAGTAGGGCAATGTGAATGAAACCCCTTGTGTGTGTTCCAGAACAACAGGAGCACAGACTGGACAGAGACTTCCTGCTCTTTCCAAGCTCATTTCTTCCCCTTGGTGCTACCACCACTGATTAACAGCACAATAACAATATCCTGGGTATTACAAGTTTTAATCTTTCTATACCAACTCCTCTCAGAGCTCCAAACCAGAAGGCACTCTTTATTAGGACTCTAAGAGGGACTGGGTTGAGAATGCACATTGGCTTAACTATACTATACTTTGCTACTCTGGGTGTAAATCCAGCAGGCTGGCATCACACTCCCAAAAGGACACAAACCAAACCTAACATCTCAGGAACTGTGGCAACCCAGTAGCTGGAACCAGGTTATGCGCCAGTGTCACAAGCAGTCCTGTTCCTCTGCCTGTATGCTGTTCATAGCTATCTGGGCAAGCAAGAACACCATACCAGTCCTGTCACTTCTCTTCTGCACCACAGTGGCTAATTTTAAATTCTAAGAGATCAGCTCTGCCAGCTCTGCTATTTAAAGTGCAAGTTAAATATGTTTGACATTCCACACCCCAAACGACAACAAACCAGAATATTTAGAACAGCAGCATGTCAGGCTTTTATTTATTTATTTATCTGGCATGCCTAAGTGCTGTACCTTTTCATTTAAATGCAGCTGTTTGCCCCAGGGGCATCAAGCTGTTAACATGTACAGAAGAGATTAAAATGAGCTTGCATGCTGGATGAAATATAAATTAAAATTACAGCACTGTCAGTTTTGAATCTGGGATTGTTTCTCGAGGTCTCCCAAAACACGTAATTTCAAATGAGTCTCTGTCTGTTGCTTTACGGAAGGCAAAATGTCTAATTTTTCCACAACACACTCAATGTGAATTACAAGTGAGTTATCCCTAAGCCTGTGAGTAAAATATGATGTACTAATAACATGAGCTGTGCAAGCAGGGATGGTCCAGATAAATCATAGCAAAAAGTTTTAAAAGAGGACATGTAAACAGAGAGAAGTTCGTCTGTCTACTTTCTAACGCAAAGCAAATGAGGCACTACCGGACATTCTAATGCCACTAACTCCCAATGCAGCCAAATCCAACCAAATTACTGACACAAGGTGAACTAAAGCCCATCTCCTAACGAGCCTACTAGTTTTCTTCTGTGCATTCAGGGCACCATGCAGTGGCATCTCCCCTGGGTTGTCCCTCCACTAGACCCACCTGGTTTCGAGTGGGACGTTGCTGTTGAGCACCCAGCTGTCCTGGAGCTGCACGGACTCGGGAGTGGTGGCCAGGTCGTTGGGCGCTGGAGTGGGTGCGTGGATCTGGTTCCGGCGATTTGTGAGCGAGTTCCTGTTGAGGGAGTTGGCAGAAGAATGATGATGGGACAGTGAATGGTTGTGAGGAGGAGGGAGAGGTGGTCTCAGTGTTGACTGGCTGTGATGATTTGAAGGGCCTAAAACAGAAAAGAAAAAGCAATCACAAATGTGTGTTGATGATACTATTCTCCTTGGGATTTTCAAGGGACCTGGAAAAAAGCCAAACCCTACAACAGAAAACTAAGTCTGTGTGCCTTTTGGACCTGTTGGCATTAAAAAGTTATTAAATCAGATCAGTGATCATTAGAGATCAGAGATGTAAACCACTCTTTTGAAGTTGCAGAGTTGGGATGTTCACAAAGATTATATTTAGATTTTTAAAACACTTTACAGATTTTCTCTGAAGAAAGACTCCTCTGTAGAGAAGCCAGGACAGTAGACTAGCCTGACCACTCTGTACACTGGCTCAAAGGAACTTTTCCCTCCTTGTTTCTATGAGCGACTTTCAAGAGAAGAACCTCGAATGCTTAAAACCAGCTTTTGTGAATATGTTCTTTAGGTTTCTGTAAAACTTAATCACAGATCTCAATCTCCTTTCAGCCACTCTTATTTTACCTATAAAGCTTCAAACCTGCTTGTTCTCCACTAAGAAAAGAGGACAACGCTGCACTGGCAGTCTCCCGCTCTCTTCTACGTGACCAGGATTTGACCTGTACTTTTCTATTTAGCAATGCCACAAACACACATCAGGATCTGAACATTATGCTACTCTTTCAGTCTCTTCCACTGAAAAATGACAGATGATTTTAGAGACAAAGATTCAAACATCTCTCATTGTTTTAGTACTGACACATTTGCATTGACAATGGAACTAACTTTTTCTAATCAATGTAGCAAATGGATTAAAACAAAGAGCACATGAAAAAGAAAGAGTAAGCAAGTGTCATTTTAGCAGTCACTTTGCTAAACATAAATGCAGAATGGTAAATAAGGTATTAAGTGCAATTCCACATGTTGCAATAATTTACTTCTCATAAAAACGACAGGGATTAAAGAAAACAGGCACTGCCATGCATGCTTCTGACAAAGTTGCAGTATTCTTGTAAATACTAATCAGAAAAAAAGTAATATTAGCAAGCTGATAGCTATACTGATGAATGTTTGCTTTCAGAAAATGAAGCACATTTTGTACTTAATGAATCAATAAAAGAAAACATTACAAGGGGAAACATTTGCAGCTAGACTGATCTGTTTTTACGTAAAACAATGAAATATAGAAAAACTGCTGAACTAAGTTAATTAAAGGAAATATTTCAAAAAGCCCAACAAACTCAAACAAACAAAAACCAACCCCTGAAACAACACACAGTTCAAGGGGGATTATTTCCAAATGAGGTCAGGCCACACAGCCAGAACTGAAACTGGTACTTCACTTCAGATGCTGCAGATCTGACCAAAACACTTTCTGTAATTGGGGATATTTCAGACTCTTACATTAAACTTTCCAAGAGAGAACTAACCACTCTTTTCTCTTTTGTATGAGGAAACCCATACAATACTGCAGCTGCAACCCTGGCAACCTGAGAGGTAAAACTGCACAGCGCACTAAGCTGCTGTGGGGACCACGTCCTGCCTGGTTCTAAGCACCTGCCTGGTCTCTCTCTCTATGTGTACATGTGGTGCCGAGGAACATGGCTCATCAGTGGACTTGGCAGCGCTGACTTAATTGCTGGACTCACTGATCTTAAAGGACTTTCTCAACCTGTGATTCTATGCAACAGCCTCAAGATCAGCCTAAGATTCCTCTTGTAGCACTGCTCTGCCAACTAACTGTCCCAGAGAAAAGTAATGAGAACACCTATACCCATCAGCAACACAACCAGGGGACAGAAAAGAAAATTTTTTTGGAGAGAGTTCATTAATTGTTGTAAGCATTTGTGTGGGCCTGGGAAGCATAGGCTGAAGAAGAAAAGACCAACAGTTTTACTGGGACTTGCACGAGGCTAGCAGAAAGTGTCCTGTGACTCAGAAATTTAAGTAAATGAGAAGAAATTCTGTATCCTCTAATGTCACTTTAATCTGCACGGAGGTTTCTTTACCTTTTCTGAACGTCTGTTGCTTGAATGCTGACCCTATGCCAGTGTCAACTGCTTTAAATATTAAGTCACCCTAAATTTTAGGGCAATCATATATGTTGCTCTCCTCACTATCCTTGCCTCAGCCTTATTTTACCTAAGCTTGAAAGAGACTGTTTAGCCTAGAAAATGTTATGTTTAAATCCTCCATGCAGCCCTTCCAGAACATCAGATGTCTAACCTACACCAGTCCTATGCCATTCCCCAACAGCACGGGGAGTAAGACACAGCAGGAAGAAAAGGTGTTTGGACAATATCCACACACACAGCAGCTTAAGAGGAATTACCCTCCTAGTCTGCATTCTGGCTTTAAACAAAGCATTTTTGGATTATAGTAAGTGGATATTTATGGGTGATAAAATACAAATGAATGTCTTCGTGTTAAAAATTACTTCAGAAGATTTGTGTGCTTCATGTTTTTTCAAGTTTGGATGCAGGCTTTCCTTCTTGAAGATAAATACGGAAAAATCACACCCACAACACTAAAAAGTTTTGCTCTGGGAGACACAGTAGTGTCAGCTAAATGAGGACTCTGAATCTTGAGACTACAAAATTATAGAGGCTGTTCTTACAAGTGAGCCAACTGCACATCAATAAGGATGAACAGAATTTCTGTAAGATTAAGGAAGCAAGAACTGAACTCGAGTTACCACAAATTAATTTAATCTGCCTCAAGACTCCGTTACTACACAGTAAATAAAATGTAGTGTGCAATATAAGCTGCGCAGAAGCAACTCAACATGCACTGCAGCTGCAAAGCCTCAGAAACCTGGCATAAGATGAATGTCACTTTAATACAGAGTGATAAACCAAATACCAATATCAACATTATATAGACAGTATAGCATTTATATTAAAACATACAAAAACGTGTACATATATATTAAAAGTACTAACTAGGGAGCGTGCACACACAGACTAATATATATACAAGATATAAGTTTCATATGCTGCTTCTTCATAAACCTGTTTAAATGAATCAAAAGCAGAAGCTGAACACTATTGAATTTACCAGGGATATAAAATTGGATTCACATCTGAACATCTGAGCACTTCTTTATGAGCGTCTTTGCCTAAATTAAAACTTCAACAGCAGTACCTGCAAATCTGCTGAGCTCTGAAGTTCAGAGAGGTAAATCACTTGTCCTGTAATAAAAGATGAGCAGCCTAAAGGACTGGCACAACGTTCCTTACAATATGACATGCTCTGCAGCCTCCTGCAAATTGCTTTATTGTTTGAAAGCTTTAACATGGCTAAGTGTCTTGATGGAGTAGACCTGGCTTTTTACATCAGGAAGGAGATTTTGGTTTTGATATAGCAGTGACCAATATTCGTCTGGAGAAGAATACCGAGGAAATGATATCTTCTCTCAATTATTAGAGACCTCACCAGAACGCACTAGAAAATCTCAAACATTTAGGATTTAGAGAGAGGTCACTTAAAACAGCAGTGAAAAACAAAGAACTGGAAATTTGAAATACTGCTATCTTCCCTATTTCGGTTTTTAAATTCCTGATTTAAATTCACAAATAGACAAACACACGTAGTTCTAATTAATTTTAGTACACACTGATTGTGCTTTTGAAAAAATCAGGGCCTGATGACCATATAATCAACAGGCGATTCTTCAAGAGATCTTGCTGCCCGTCAGGACTATCAGCAGCACTCATTTCAAATTACAAGTTGAGTGAGGATAAATTGTGTTCTGATTAAGTAATCTAAGAATACAAAGTCTGATCTACATATCTTTGATCAGTAATCATAACCTATCCAATTGACTTATTTGGACATACCAGAACCAAAACGCTAAAAAAAGAAAAAAGTGAAACCCAGTGTTTTGCTGAGCTCATTCTTTTATCTGGTGAAACAAACAGATCATGCTAGTACACAGAGGTAACATTTCACTGCAACAAGATATAAAACAGTACTTTCCACCTTTGGAGTAAAACAAACACCAAAAAATCCATCTCTGAGCAAAACTCTGTCACTATGATCTTCAGTTTTGCATCCAGCAGAGAGAGTAATGGATTTGCATCCTGAAGTACAATCCCAGGGCAATGACCCTGCTGTGTACAGTGCAGGATGAAAGCAGAAGTGCCAAGGGGAGGGATGGTCAACCACAGCACGTCCTTTGGGAGCCTGTGCAGCTTCATCTCTTCAGTTTCATTCTGGCATAATCCTAGAAATTTCAGGGTTCCGGGAGAGCCACTGGATCTCACAGCATAACAAGTACAATGGTAATCCTGTGCGCTCTCAAATACATACTTCCAAGCACTGTTTCTCAGCTGGTTTTGCAGCTCACAAAGTGAAACTTCAGATCTACTTTGATACGGTCAAATGATTTTTCGAAGTTCTTCCAGGGCTTTGGTACATTCACTTACACATGCACTAAATCCAAGCACAACAATCTGAAGGGAACAAATTAATCTCCCACCTCAGAGATTAAATTCAAAGCAAAACCAGCATCATCCCTAATCTAAGCAAAGGAATCGCTTCTGTGCATCCCAGTTCTTAATCAATTCCACTCCAAAAAAGTAACATAGGTTATATCTTAGTTGTGCTGAATTATCCTCTGCACTATGATTAAACACTAGAGATGTATAAACAACTCCCTGTCAACCCTCTTCACAAAACAGCTATAAGAAAAAAAACCTCAAACATCTATTATTTTCCTGAAATGAACAATGATGCAGCTATTTCCTTATACTTCCAAACAATATAAACACTGAACAGAAAAAGAGATAACAAAGCTGATGCATTGAAAGAAAAAATGAATTAAGTGAACTCACAGAAAAGCTTCCTTAGCCAGCATACAAAACAAAATCTTCACTATTCATAGTTCTTTATTCAAATAACACTACCACACTCAAGAAGTCCGCATCATCTGCTATCACAATGAGTAACAGGTTTTCACAGAACCACAGGGCAACCTTCCAAGTTAAATTCATCATCAAAGGCAGATCCTATTACTCAGAAAGAAAAGAAAGCATTGAAACACCCAGGAATATAGTCCAGTACCACAAGGAGCAGCCACCTCCATGGCCAGCTGTCACCCTGGGATTTCAGCCTTCATTTGAGTTTGGTGGGGTGGGACCTGGGTTCCTTTGCAGCAATATCGACTCTGTTTTATGCTGTGCCTGCTTCAGTTCTTTCGATGGTTTGTTTCAATTCTCTCTATGCTATTTTGCACAAGGCCATAGTGAAATGCAATCTCAATGCTCTGAAAATGTTTTCAGCAGATGCTGTAAAGCAGCGAGTTATCTCACTCATAACCACGGATATCATTAACTCTCTCTCTTGTTGTAAACTCAAAACATTTGCCAGGTGTTCCTTCTTTTGTCCATGTGTTTGCACAGTGTTTGAGGCAAGAATAGGTTGAATGACTGGCTGTCATCCCAGACTGTACCTTTCAAACTGAAAATTCAGGAAACGTGGTATAAAATTGAAAGTCACTTATCAGTCGCTGCCAGTGCAGTGCAACCATCTCCTCTGCACAATATTAGAACAGAAAATTAAATGTTGCTGTAGCAAAAAAAACCAAACCAAAACCCAAACACACCACCAAATGACAACAAAACCCCCACATACAAAAAAATCCCTCTAAACATAAACACCTCCAACACTGCCTACTCACAATATCCAGATAATAACAGGAAAGGGGCAAGGTGGTTTACTGGATAAAGTCTGGGACTTTGTCACATTTTCTATATCCTACTCTGACCAAGCCAACCCTCAAGTGATCATGGACAAATCATTTATCTGTAAGTGTACTTTGCGGGGGAACTGAAGGTATATTACCTTCCCACTTACAAGACAATTGGATACCTCTGCAGCAGAGCCCATCCAACGTTTTGTGCCTGCAGCTACCAGCCTGCAGGCCACGAGTCCAGTACATAGGAGGCAGGAAGCAACTAAAGTAGCTCTGCCAGACTCGAGCTGTTGCTCTGCTCACAGAGCACAACTGCTGCTCCATCACGCTCCCCAAAACACAGGTAGTGAGATGCAGACATCCAAGTGCATCTAGATGTAATCAGCGTGCCTGGAGCATAAACAAGCTTGTTCTTAGCAAAGAAATGGCAGATTTGGTCTCAGTGCAGGATGGGTTGTTTGGTTGTGAAGTGGTATGGATATGAAAGCAAGTGAAGGCAAAGAAGCAGAACGCTTCACAAGGAGTCTAACCTGAGGGATTGTATCAGTGGACCCTATCTGGAATACTGCATCCAGTTCCAGTGCCCCCAACACAAGGGGGACATGAAGCTGCAGGAGTGGGTTCCAAAGAGGCCACAAAGATGACAAATTGCTGGAGAATCTGCCCCACAGGGACAGGCTGAGACAGCTGCGGCTGTTAGCTTCGAGGAAAGGCAGCTCTGGGGAGATCTCCTAACAGCCTTCCAGCATCTGAAAGGGGCCTACAAGGAAGCTGGGAAAGGACTTTTTCACAAGGGCTTGCAGTGATAGGATGACAGGGAATGGGATTAAAGCTTAAGGAGGGGAAATTCAGACTAGAGATCAGGAAGAAATTTTTTACAGTGAGGGTCCTGACAACCTGGAACAGGTTGCTCAGGGAGGCTGTGAATGTCCCCTCCCTGGAGATGTTTGATGCCAGTTTGGATGAGGCCTTGAGAAACCTGGGCTAGTGGGAGGTTCCCTCAGTTTTTTATTAGAGTTTTCAGTGCATGAAGGGAGAAAAAAATTCCCAAACACTAAAACCTAGTCATCATGATAGGACTTTGACACTGGGTGGTGCAGTCGGGCTAGAACTTCTCAAAATACAGTGTCTGATGTGAACAGCTTTCAGGAGCTGATTCCAGTCCCCGCCACCTACAGCTTTGGTGCTGTGTAGGTGCCTGGCAAACTACTGTCCTTGACCTGCAACATGGCAAAAATCAAGGACTGCCAAACTGCAGTGGAAGCCAGCAGGCATTGCCCAGGCATCCAAGGACTCAGGTGTGTTGCAGAGTCACCAGCACAGCCAAGCTGAGGCCAGCCCAGCACGGTGAATATCAGCACTGGTCTGGGAATCATCTCCCTACACGGAACCTACACTGCGTTCCACTAGCACTGGAGGGGCAAGGTGTGCTGCTCCAGGCACAGCTCCATGGCCACCTCCATGCCAAGACAGGAATGGCCTTCAGACAACAGCTGGCTTTCCATCTGCTCTGACACCAGGAAAACAGACTGTCTAACACTCTCGTGATGAGGCACCCACAGAGTTTATGCTGCCCAGCAATCCTCCCAATAGGACCGCATCAAATATTTCACTGCTGCACGTATCACAAACTAATTCACTGCAAGCTAGAAAAGTTCTCTAGAAAAAGGAAACAAAGCAGCCCATGGAAAGCTTCGACTAGCTGAGGAAGACCAAGTGTTGCCTTACCTAAAAAGCATTACCAGCATGTAGAAACTTGTCTCACCAAGACATTAAATCTCAGTGCAATTCTTTTATGTGAGTTTGAAGATGCTTTCAAAACAAGGTTTTTAAAAAAAGAATAAAAAAAAATCACTTAAAATCAGTGAAAAAGTAAAGACCATCACCGTTCATCCCCTGAGACTGTGCTTCTTGTTTATCTGACATCCTCTGCCCAGTTCATCCAGCTTGCCTCTGATACCATAATTGCAATGCAACTATAAGCTTTTGGCTGCCACTTTAATTATGCATTGTTCTTACTTCTCCAGCATGGAGAAGGCAATGGAATTTACAACCTGAAGAGACTGTGTAATCATCCTGGCAGACACCAAACTCTGAAGTGCTTTCATGTTACCAGAACAAACAGAACGCAGGGAACTGTAAAGTCTTTTGGCAATGCTTCATGTTCCCAGTGTCAAGGGGAGAAAAAATAACACAGTGCTACCATTAAGTATGTGGCATATATTTTTGACAACGCCGTTTCTCCCCAGGTACTTAGAACAACATCCTCTTTACTTGTCCTTCTTTGTCTCAAGGCCATGATTTCATTTTTCTGGGAAGACCAGCAACACAAAGACGGTCAAGGAAAGAGCCATAGAAACATGGTACAAATTGAACAATGAAGGAACAGATTCCATTTTCCTTCTAAGGTATAAAAGTAACAATGACTACTGAACACACAGTGTTTCTTCCTCTAGAATGTCTGAAACCACCACAGTACTAAATGGAGGTTAGCGCTGTGAAAACAAAGAGAGAAAACAGCTCTCAGGTGAAACACTGCATATACACTAATGACAGTGCCAATATTGAAGAACTTAAAAATAGGATATTTATCCAACACAAGTCATAAGAGACTAGGGAGTTAAATACCAAGATTGCAATTTGGTTGAAACCTCTGGATAAACATCTGCTATCTTGCAAAAATTGCTAGCAGCCTTTTCCAGTGAAAAGAAAGAAGCAAAACTTATGTTTGAAATCTCTGCTTCAAAATGTGTGTGGGCTGCTGGAATCCCCATGGCATAAAAGGTTCAAGGCAGTTAAAACCATAACGTGATAGATGAATTTCAGAAAAATCTCCAGACCAAGGGGCAAAACTTCCTGACACTGAAGCTTACATCTGAAATCATGACAGACAAGAAAAGACAAGGCAGGTTCTGATGTCAAAGAATTCTGTTTCTTTGAGAATGGGGGCAAGGAAAGTCAGCAGGTACCAAGGGAAGACCTAAACAGTTATGTCCTACAAGCTCTTAAAGTAGCATGACAGTTTTCTACATTAGAAGGTGAGCTTCTTCGTGAATGTGTTGCATGTATAGGTTATATGGAGACCAGAAATGAACTAGGCAGAACATGAACAGATTGGTATATGACAGTAGAAGGCCCTAGGCCCGCTTTTCTACACTGTATGTGGTGTGGATAGTGCAGACCCCCTTTTCTACACTCTATGTGGTGTGGATAGTGCAGGCCCCCTTTTCTACACTATATGTGGTGTGGATAGTGCAGGCCCCCTTTTCTACACTATATGTGGTGTGGATAGTGCAGGGCGGTAAATTGACTGGATGAAGAGTCCCCAACACCCATGTGCTCTGAGGCAGTCTCATGGACTAGTCACTGTTTCCACTTCTCACGACTTCACTACAAGAAAAAAAACTACTTGCATCAATTCGGCAAAATACTAATAATTTAGCAGATATCAAGTTGCAACTCTATATTTGAAAAATCCAGTAAGATGAGTTTGGTTCAATACTACAGCTATGACACAGAATGAAAACATGCCATCTTCCTGTCTCTAACATGCAAGAAAAATCCATGTTAAGTCTTCATAGTTATTATAGATGCTCCTAACACTAAGACTTTTCTGAAAGGACCTTTTATCAACCCCATTTTCCAAGGAACTTTCACAAATAGAGAAGTGAAGCTTAAGAAACTCCTAAGTTAAGACGACAGTTCTTCCCTAAACACTACAGTATTCTAGGTGAAACTTATTTTCATTATGCTATAAGCTGTAGTATTAGGGAATAGGATAGATACTAGATGTCTCTACTTAACCAGGAATGAATCAAAATCAAATCACTTTTAAAAATAAACCTTGTCTACTTAAATTCCTGTTCTAAAGTAACAGTGCCGCTCTGTGCCAATAAAGGTTAAGAAATAAAAAAAAAAAATTTAAAAAAAAAAATCAAGGTATCCATTCATTTTTAGGGATTTTCTTACCACTGATGTATGTGAAAGATTTCAATTCACACTCATTTATCAACCCAGAAAACTTTAGTAATAGAGACACTGATTCACGAAAAATAATAATAAAAGTAATTAAAAAATAAACCAAGTGCATATGCAGAAATTTTTCACAATTGGGTAAATCCATATGACACCCGGGTTGGGATTAATTATGAATAAGCATTTCAAAGGGCCACAAAGATGATCCAGGGGCTGCAACACCTTTCTTATGAGGATAGGTTGAGGGAGATTTGATTGTTCAGCCTAGAAAAGAGAAGACTCTGTGGGGACCTTAGAGCTGCCTTACAGTACCTGAAGGGATCCTACAAGAAGGCTGGAAAGTGACTTTTGATAAGCAATAGGGCAAGGGGGAATTGTTCAAAGCTGCAGGAAGAGTAGGTTTAGACTGGATCTTAGGAAGAAGTTCTTCAGTACCAGAGTGGTAAGACTCTGGAGTAGGTTGCCCAGGGAGGCTGTGAATGCCTCCTCCCTGGGAGTGTTCAAGGCCAGGTTGGAGGAAGCCTTGAACAGCTGGGTCTAGTTGAGAGGTGCCCTGCCCCCGTCAGGCAGGTTGGAGTAGATAATCTCTAAGGGCTCTTCCAACCTAAGCCATTCCGAGTTACAAAAGCACAGAAATGCCCATATAGCAAAAAAATTATTTTAAATGAGTGCTTCCAAAAAAAAGAGTTCACAAACATGGGAAGGAAGAAGATACATAAAACTGAGGAGTAAGCCACAGTATAGACAAGGATCAGAAAACCCATAAAACACACTTTGCTAATGTAGACTGTGGAGCTTTCCTCTGTCAAAACTAGTTGTAGTCAATGTTACACATACCAAATTGATCAATACCAACAACCACACCATAATAACAATACCTAATGTTCTCTAAAATAACTGCTCTGTGATCTTCGTAATAGAAGCCTCACAAGGGAAGGACATTAGCCAAATGTTATAGGCATATAAACTGAGACTCAGTGGCTGAACCCTAGTTTCCCAGTTTCATTCTAGTTTTTTCCCCCTTACAACAAGGCCCTCCTTATCTGGCACATGTTGCTCCAGACAACCAATTAAACTAATAAAAACCAATAAAACTAATTGCAATGGGTACTAATAAGAAGTATCCCATGTTTAAGTTTAACTGTTACTTCCAACAAGTTTGTGGTTTATTTATCTTTTTTATGTGGGCTATATGAATAATGTATTGCATTAAGAAGAAACAAATTGAAAAGCTCCTGTGTTGGATAAGGATCTAGAAATGCAGCACCAGTGTAACTGTTTAGCTAGCTATTAAAAAACAACAAAGAAACCCACACCAAAACCCCTGCAGCTAATCACAGATTTTCCAAATGATACATCACACAAGTTCTAGCTGTTGGAGAGGATTACACTTTTAAGCTAATGTCTAATTAGCACATTTTGAAAGAAATATAAGAGCACAAGCTACCCTCTACAGGGCATGCAAGTCAATCAACACTAAAGCTTAAAGACTGTTCCATGTGTATTTTCTGCACCATAAAAAGAAGAGTCTGGAATTAAACCCAAGCTACACATCTGTGTAGGATGCTGATAGACATCTTGACACCGTGTCACTATTTCAATTTACTTGCATATTGTTTGATACAAGCTCAGGGAAATATGGCAAGCCTTGCCCTGAACAGAGGGTTCTCTGAAGCTGTATGTTTCCTCTTTTTATTAAGTGACACTCCACCAAACTCTAGATTTATGAAACACATATGAAAAAAAATATTAAATTATTCATCAGTGATAAGACAATTAAGAAGCAAACTAAGGACCAAGTGGAAGCTGGGTCCTGAGGGAAAACAGCTGGTCCCCTCATTAGAAGTACATTTTGGCAGGAAAATAACCTCTGAACAGAGGGAACCTGCTGCTAAAACAGCCTTAGAGTCAAATTAAGAGCGACTGACAAAGACTCATACGAGGAGGGAGATAGGTCTACTCTGGGTATCACTGTGTGGCTGGTGCAAGCTGCATAACCCTCACTTTTGGCAAAAAAGGCGCCCTAACTTTATTGCACTTTGGAGCCACAAGACAAGAAGGCAGCTGCCTCAGCCACTGGGTAACTTTGTGCTGCTGTGTCAGACTGCATGGAAATTACCTTACAATGCATGGAAATGTTATTCATACTGAATATACCCTTAGCTGAGCACAGAATCTAGCAGTGAGGATGGTGCCCAAGTCACTGCATCACCTTGTACCGCTGCTTCAGATTCCTTGTTTGTCAAACAGAAAAGCACACTGCAGACCCTGGGATACACACACACACATACACAACAGAACACTGGATTTTAAGTAGAGGAAAATTTCACGAGCAGCCCAAGGTCTTCTCAGAAGCTGGTACAACATAAATGATGAATATAAGCAGTGTCCACCTATACAGTGGATGACCACTCATGGTCAGGTAAGAACATTGCAGATTTGCAGGTGTTGTAGTACAGGTGTTACTACAAAGAAAAAGAAACGGTGGGATCTCAGATGACACAAAGCCTTTTGGAGATGGGAAAGGAAAAGGAAAAGAAAAGCATCTATATTCAGCCAGTATCTGAGGGTAAACCATAGCATCTGTTCTATCACCCAAGGACCCTTCCCCAGCTGAGGAGAATTGACAAATGGAGAGAAGAATCATGGTCTGAAACAAAAAGGGATTTAGCAGAACACAACATAAAGCATACAAAGTTATATGCAGCCCAGTGAACTTACAGTGGTCACAATAAACAGGAAAGCAGTCCTCAGGAGCTAGATAGGGAGAAGCAGGAAGAGGAGAAGAAGCCTGAGTCCTCAGCAGACTTCCCCATCAGAGCGAATGTGAAGATTATGGTCTGGAATCCACCTGTGAGCCAACTCACATCAGCTCCCCTGGCTTCTGCCCCTCCCATCTTAATTAAGCTCCTGGCTGATTCCAAATTGCTAAAGTCTGGTGGACCACGGCTGACCTACCATTCTACCCCAGCAGAACTGAAGCACTATGGTGCAGTGTTTTTACAGAGTGAAACAGCACACACAACTACAGATCCACTCTGCTCTAGCATGGTTCATAGGGCCAGAACCACTGCTCCCTTCATTCTTACCCTTTCTTTCTGTTATCTACTGTCTTTAGCTTGTGGGGTGTTTTTCACACCTTCCTTTTGCGGATTTTATTTCTTTCCTGCCATTTCTGTAAATTCAGAAGATTTACCCCTTGTCTCATCATCTCTTCCAACCTATCCTCCAAGATAATCCATCTTAGACTGCTAGTGAAAAAAAAACCAAACAAGCTATCACTCAGAGCACCACAAAGACTTACTAATTTGTGCAATTTCATTGCTGAAATACAAACGTGATTTATGTTAAAGATAGTATCCCTAAACATGCCTACAGCAAAAAATACAATTGCTGTGCCATCCACGAAAATATAAAATTCTCATTCACTGCCACTCACCTTGTTCTACACATCTGAGAAACCTTTACAAATAACATAAAGGTCCATAACTTNCTTTTTTTTTTTTTTTTTGTGACACAGAAATGCAAAATCAGACATTTCATCTTAATTTTACTTCTCACTTAGATAAAATACTGGTAAGAATGTCATCCTCTTCTTTCCCATACTCCATGTGTGTGGACTATTTACAGACTGAAGTGGAAACACCAAACAGTTTGTCTCCTAATCAAGTAATTCTGCTTAAAACTGCTACTCCAATTGTTACATAAGATTTAAACATCTTGCATAACTGGCAGGAATTCTGACATCCCAGCATAGCACCAAATCAGTCTCAGCCTGTTTCCAAACCTGATTCATCACATGAAATCTAACAATTTCCACTCCGATCTTTCTGTACCTGTTCACTTGGGTCAGCTGGCAAAATACACACTTCAGCCTTTCCTACTGCTCCAGATCTGCCATACCAAAGTGGGTTTTGCATAAAAAGAAATGGCATGCTACTGTATTTGCTACAGTTTTAGGGCCTTGGTTATAAATACTTCAGATGATGCTGTAAACAGGTACTCAGGTGATACAGATTTCAGCTCATCAAATGCACAACGAGAAGTTACAGACTCAGCTGGATCAGTTCTACACTAATTTACCTGAGCTGATCAAAGAAAAACAAAGCATATGCAAAGCACAATTTCTGAAGTGATGGAATTTATACATACCTCAGCAACAATCTGTCAGGTACACAGAATGATCTGGGCTTATACAGGCACTGGAGTACACAGGACAACACACCAACATAGAAAAAGGATCTCTGCTGCACAGAAGTGGTCTCACTGTCCTGGCACAGTGACTGAGCAGGTGAAGCAGCCCAACCCTGCTGGTCCTGAGCCAGCTCCTGGCAGAGCTCTGATGCTGAGCTGCAGGAATTGGGCTGCAGGGACAGCCATAAAGTCCTGGACCAGACCTTAAGGGCTCGGAGGTCAGAACCATGGGGAGAGGAAAAGTGAGTTGGCAGAAACATTGCCAGGAAGAGAGGAGAGAAGATGGGGGTGACAAAGGCAGAGGAGCTGCCGTGCCAAAGTGCTGATGGTTGCATCTTGCTCAGGTGAGTGGGAGCTACATGGAGACAGAACTAGGAGAGCAGAACAGAGAGACTGTTAAAAGAGGGAATGAGAAAGGAAAAGCTGCAGAGCTCCTTCAAGACAGTTTGCATCTCTCCTGAGGCAAAACTCAGGGTGAATGAAAGTAGAGGGAGACAAGCAGGAGAGCTGTCCAGGACAAGACAAGGGAGGCAAGCAGGGCTGAACAGGGTAGAGTGTACTACACACTTCAGACATATCTCTATAGCTGTATCACACTGAGCTATATCATACACTGTAGACATAGCTATACCTTTTAATTACTTATAAATATACACTCATCTTTTTTTTTTTTTTTGGTCAGTGCTACAGAGGTGTGTCAATTTGTGTAGTGGATTCACACCTTTTCTCTTAGTCCTAGCAAAATTAACTTACTTATGAATTCAGAGACATTACTGGGTAGTTCTATGAAATATAGTTCTTACACCTCAGTACTATTTCTGAGGGTTTAAAAACTAGTAAGCCAATAGCTATGCAGCTATAGAACATAAGTTAAAATGATACTTTCATGGATAGATCATTATTCTTTCAACATTGTAGCTTTGGGAAAACTAACCTATTTTTATTTCCCTAGAAAATGCAGGTTTTGCAAAAAAATGCTGATGCTAAAGGAAAAAAAAAACCAACAAAACAAACAAACCCACAAAAAACCAAACAGTACCAAAAAAACAACCATAACATGATCTTAAGCCATGGTAAAGAAATTATTTTAGTCCTGCTGCTTAGGTATACTGTTTGCAGGGTCAACCTCACTCAGAACAGTGATTGATAAGGGAACTATTTTAACCCCAACACTTCAAGACACCATCTTCAGAGCCAATCCTATTCAAAGCAAGCAACCACAAGATAAAACTGATACTCCTATATATGCTATACTCCTCAAAAAATGAGATTATTATTTCCTAAACTAACATAAACAGATCTGTCTCTTCCCTATGCATTAACAATTAATACGGATCCTGCTTAAAAGCATCTGTAATGCTTTGGGCTGTATTTATGGTGTGATAACCGTGTCATTTTGAGACACGGTGCACCAAGATGATAGAAAGACGTAGCTGAGCTGTTCACTCATGCACCTATCCGAGGGACAACACTGTTATCTTGTTACAAAATACTGCCCCAAGCAATGAAAAGTTTCATAAATCTTTTTCTACCAGTGTTGTCAGCTTCTATTCTTGCCTGTGGCTGAATGTGATTATAATCTGTTTTCACCATACAAGAAAACAAAGTGATCTAGAATATAATGACTGGGGAACATTTTGGAGCCCCCCTGAGCTGCAGGATATTTCCAGCTGCTAGCATAGCTGATAACAGACTTAATAGAGCTAATGATTTCTAATACCACTAACACAAGGCTATTTTCACAGTGGGTAAATAATGACTCTTTTGTTTTGGAAATAGTTAAGGAGTCATGTAGATGTTTGATAAGTACATGATACAGTATAAAAGCAGCAATATTTGGGTAACTAATGGTAGATTACACCAGAGCTAGAAGATAATATACTGCTTTGTTTCCTTTTAAGAACTTGAAAGTTTATAACCCTGTTAACACCACTGTGACAGCAAGGAGATTTCACTGTAAACAATTACAAGTAATGTTTTAATCTAAGCATAAAAATGCATCTATTTGTTTCAGTGCACTGCATCTTTGTTTTTATGTTGGTAATTA
Organism: Eubucco bourcierii; assembly: GCA_013396675.1. NCBI lineage: Eukaryota > Metazoa > Chordata > Aves > Piciformes > Ramphastidae > Eubucco > Eubucco bourcierii. The sequence continues at coordinate 974,857 of VWZE01009149.1, read as the reverse complement.
ATATTATGAATCTTCACTAGAAATAAAATAAAAACTAATTGGATAGTAAAAGAAATTTTCTTGAGGGCTGAATGCAAAAACTGCATCGAAGGGACAAACTATGACTACCATTTATGCCCATAATATTTCACTTGGTCACGACTGCATGAAAATTAACATCATCTTGGTTTCATCCTTTCCTGGTATGCAGTCTGTGTTCCCTATTCAAAGGCATGTGTTCTCATCAGGGAGAACTCCACACTCTGTAGTCTCAAAGATCCCTTTCAGTTATTATGACACTATCAACAAATACTTTTCTATGGTAAATGTGGATTTCTCCTTCCCTCTTCTCTCCAGATGCTACGTACCCATATATGTTGCACCTACAAATCTTCTATTTTTCCTTAAAGACATTTGAACATTACTTCTTACGAAGTTCATGGTAGCTATCAGGACCACTTGGAACTCCTATCTTACTCACTGTTGTATTCTGCAAACCCACTGTTTCATGTCCCACTCCCTCATCCCAAACTTTTTCCCTTCCAGCAGCATTCCCTAACCAATGCTTGCTTCTCTGATTGGAGTCTCCAGACTTTCTGTGGTTGCTGAGTGGGGATGGGGTCAGGCTCTGTTGCAAGGAAATGTGGACAGCAGCCAGAAACCCCAAGAACGGAGACTCCTGAGTCTCACACGGTGGTCTGAGACAGCTTCTGCTCTGTGAATGGGGCATAGAATGAGGGAGAGGTAGGTTGGGGAGGAAGAAGTACTAGTGTGAAAGCAAAACTTGGTGTGAAAGTGTGCACGGGTGGAAGCACAGCTGTCAGTTAACAGTTCTATCGCCATTTGAGCTTTCTGAGCTGTATTGAACAACAAAGGGGATTCCCTACATGAGGCTGTACTTCAGCTCTGTGTTCCTGTATTCCCGAAATAGGCAGCATCAAGCTTCTTATAATCCAAACTCCTCAGCAAGCTGAAAGATTAATTATAATTTTGATGAAGGAAATAGATAAAGGTTTAAATACAATAATTGGAAGTAGGCAGAGCTCTTAAAGTCAAATAAATAAAAGGCCTTATGGTACAGACAGGGGATAAAAAATGGCATAATGCAGCAAAGCAATATCTACCTATTATAAACCTTATAGATTTCAGGAAAGCATACGATAACCCCCATTGTGATTCATCTTCACATAGCTTGAAATATTACAAGAAGCAAGCAAAAATAATTGAGTTTACCAAACTGTATTTCAAGGTAGGGCTTCAACAGTTAAATGAAATGCAAACTTAAGCAAAGAGTCTAATACAGCTGCCGGTGTCAAACTGAGAATGCAATCTCTTCTCTTGTTTGTCACTGCCATTGTTTCATTATGAGAAGAAATTGTAGACTGGAACAACAGAAATATTTCATGGTCTGAGTTAATAGCAGATTTTGTTTGTGCTGGTGATACAGCAGTTCTAAATGGCAGGTCAAGCTTGCAAGGAACACCACGAGATTGTTCCACATCACAAATAAATCAGGTTAAATATTATGGAAAATAAATCTAGCAGGAACTTCAGGTTCTAAATCAGGTTTTGTATTAGAAAGCCAAGAAACACAGGCTTCGTAAATTCATATACTTGACAGACATGAGCAAGCTAATAGATATAATCGTAAGGAAACAATATGATGATCAAGTGATGTGATGGGCCAAACAAAACAACTGTACTACAGTAGGTATTTCAGAATAACATTGTAAATGCATAACAATGGAAGAAAATCAGAATGCAGCATGTTTGTTGAGCTCTTGGGTGGCTCTTTCGTGGCTGCATGCTGCATCCTTGCTATGGAAGTGAAAAAGCATCACAGGTGACTCACTACACACCTTGTGGTAACATGCACCAATATGCCAAGTCAGGAAATAGCCCCCTCAGACTGCATGGAAGGTGTTACGTGTTATTCTACAACCAACCTGCCTCAGCCATGCTGAGCCTTGTGAATAAAAAGCAAAAATATTCAAAATGTCTGTTCGCCAAAAGTGTTCTCTGTAAAGTTTGTAATGTGCTCCCCTGCCAGCACTCTCCACTACAGATAAAGCTGATTCACATGCACTGGGAGTCGAGGCAACTGAGGAATACTAAGGACCCTAATGAACTCCCCTGACTGGCACACAGGATGCTGGTATCTGAGGTCACAGCACAAATGGATTCCAATAGTCTCCTCAAGCTCTCTGCATCTCCATCTGTGTATTACTGGACACAACTCCATCATTTCTTTACTGGCTATGCCCCTAAAAAGTTTATTCTCTCTACATAGTATGGACTCAGGTAAGAAATCCCACAGATTTTGTAAGAGAACTAGGATTTGGAAATGATACAAAGTGCACAGATGCACATTTTTGACACATTAGTCTTAGCTGAATGAAGCCAGTATTTAAAGGTCAGTCAGTAATCTCTCCAAGTGAGTTTTACACTAGTGTTTTAGTGTGGTGTGTGTGCACATCTAAATATGGTGGCTGAGAACAGGCACTTACTACAATGTCACCCTGAGGTGACAAGCACAGGAGTTGGCTCAGTGAAGTGCTAAGTCTTGGACTAATAAAGTAAAGGAACTTACCCAAAGGCTCAGGAAGCCAAAAGGTGGCTTGCAATTGACTCCATGAATATGGCAGGAAGCCATGAATGCAATCACTTATTCTCAGATGTGACCATCAGGTATCCTGCTATCGCAAAGGACAGGCATTCTTTGGCCCAGGATTCCTGTGGTGAGATCACCTACTGCCAAAACAGGTGCAGCAAGGTATTTCTCTACTGGCATACATGAATCAATTATGTGGAAAACCCAAATCCTAGGTTGTAGTAACAGTTAGACCAGTTGTTCATGCCCAATTTCATAAGCATGTAGAGCTATTTAAAAGAGGTTGCATACACATCTGTGTAGGTTCCTGGCTGGATGATGTTGGACTGAATATCTCTACACATGGCTCAGCTGCACTGTATCTTGGAAAGTATGGCTTTGCAGCACCTGTTCCTCACGTGGTATTTCCAAAGCAGGCAGGCCAAAACTTAGTGCCTAGTGGGGAGGTCAGAGGCCAAGCTGGGGAACCTTGAGCTCCAAGAGTGGCACACATTTGGTAGTTCAGTGTCCCACTAGTTCACCACAAATTATTCTAACTTGTGAAAGGGGCTGATATATCCCTGACAGCAAATGGAGGAGTCCTGTGCCCATGCTATAAGCACAGCTTATGGCTGGGCTTTAACAGCACAAATGGAGTTAGAACTTCCTGTTCCTCTCCACTATATACATACATATGTGTTTTTATTTATATCTATCTATCTGTATAAATATATATATGTAATTCTTTTCACTTGTGAGTCAAGCCATTTATTGGTATATATTGCTGAAATGAACTGGAGCATCAACAGAGCAAATAAAGACAAAGGCATTGCTTAGGCACAGGCTAAGTACTTCTATTAGTGCCGTAAATGATACACAATAATAGATTGTCTTCAGTTTTCTAACACTTCATAATTCTTCAGTGAAAAAGGCAATACTCTTCTGCTCTCATTTTTCAGTAATTCACAAGACTCATACTAACCAGTTCAGATGCAGCTATAACACATTTGTTCTTTAGATATTATTAGGTTACACCTCTGATTTTCTACCTCCAAGCAATTAGAAGCCCAGTGGAACGGCAAACAAAGCTGCTGGTCAAGCAGACATTGCATAGTAAAAACAGAATAAGGCTTCTGAAGATCATAAATTAAAGAGCTACAGTGCTGCAGGCTTTGTTTATTAACATTTGATAAGACTGTAAGAGACAGGCGTGTTGTGTGTCTCAGTGTTATGGGGGACGTGGAAAAAAAAAAGTATCTCACGATTGATAAAAGCTAGAAATAGCTCAATCTTTATTCGTGATCCCTGAATTATCTATCTGGCACTGGCACTGGCATGCACAGGCATACTGCTGGGCTGCTTTCACTACCATCCCAATGAATCGGAGACCTCTGCAAAAGGAAAGTCGATTTCCTTTTTCTTTTTCTTTCTAAACATCATATACTTTCCAAAATTGTATTATAACTGACAATAACTGTTACATAAGAGGAAAAGAAAAAGGGAAGGAACTAGAAATGGGAAATGCTGTCACTGACAAGGATACTCCTGGGGAAAATGCACAAAATGTATTCACTTGCTTTGATGTTTCACAGAGGTAGAGCTTCCAGACTTGCAGGAGACAGGTGAACATTACCTTTGTTTGTCTTTATATATATGTAGATACATATATATTGCTGCTATTACCAAGAAACTCAGTAAACAGTTTAAATGCACATTAAACTTCCTTATCACATTCCTATCTATCAAATTTTGACACAGAGGTTTTCTTTCCTAAACACATTCATCAGTACATGTTTCCTATTGAGCTGGTGATTAACATCTACATATCAGTTAGTGTTCATCCCAGGATGTGGATGAATGCAAACAACCTTCCTCTTCCAGATCATGTTCCACTGTAGGGTATAGCACGTCTTCCTCCCAACAAGGCTTTCTGTGCTACCATTGTAGTTTGTAACAAATGGTGAACTCTTGGTGCATGACATTTACCCTAAGCAAAACAGACAGGTCACAGAGGGACTTGAAGGCTGCATAGTTTGGGTCATGGGTGTCAATCTACAGACATGAAAAGGGTTAGCTATCTCACTCCTAAACCCCTTCTTATCTCTGACTATTTTATTGGGTTCTATTATCAGCCTTAACAGCCAAATTGACTGATTGAGTATTGTAGAACCCTTTTTCCATGTCTGGTCTATGCTAGACTGTTATGATTGCTCTCATTATGCCTTCTTTCCAACAGAGAGACATTCGTTACTCAGTACGTAAATCAGACTGCTTTCAATCCTTTGCTTATAGTTTCAAATCTGTCACTACACACAGATGATACCTGTATTTCTTACTTACTGAACTATTTCACATTGCAGCTTTTAACCAAACAGATTTATGGAAGGAACTGAACAGAAACTGTTAAAATGATTATTAGAAAGCAAAAAATCCACAGGAAGCACAACAGCTTCCCGAGGCCTCTGGAAATTCAAACATTTCTTATTTAATTCTCGTTTATGCCTCCAAGATTTCAAGCTAGTCAGTTGAGAAAACTAAAACAAAAAACGCTGTTTGCAGAACCAAACCACACCTGTAAATCAGCCTAGGTTCTGCAGCACTCTTGACTTTATCAGCTCCCTGCTAAGAACAAGGAATAACATCTTTAAGCCATCATTTGCTTCCATTCTGTGTCTTCCTTTCTTTTGCCACAGTGTGCCTCTATGTAAATGGGTTTTATTCATTCAGAGGCATTGGCATACCATCACTTTTGTCAAATCTGGTCTCACACACACTGTTGTTTCTGCGTTCTTATAAATGAACTGGAAAAGCAATTAAGATTCGTCGGCGTTGGGGAGAGGGGAGGGGGCAGCAGTGCGCTGTTGCTAACACAATCTCCGTAGGCGGACGCGAGTGCAGAATGACTGCATCTCTGTGTAGAGGGAGATAAGAGAAGTGACAGAGATTAAAACAAATTGTTGATCCATACCAGAGAGGAGCTAGGCAAACAATAGCAGTAAAAGCATAAATGTCAATTTGGGATGATAAAGGATACAATCTAAATGTAATATGAGAGGCCTCCAGACAAAAGGAAGAAACAGAAATTACACATTACTGAAGTACCAGATGCAATAAACAAACAAATATGTAAACACACACATGAATATGCATATGGAAAAATTCAGATCACAGGGCTGATTGCTCATGAAACTCGATTTCCAAGCAAATTACAGAACAATTGCAAAAAAGTTTGACTGCTAGATTTGAAGGCAAGCATCTTATTCGTGCTCCTGATAATTTTGGTTTAGTTTTGAATAATCCACGCGTATCTCCGGGTGCCTTCCCCTGCCTCCTGCATTTGCATATTGATGGCACAACTGTCCACAAGACACAGAAACCAATGCCAGGAGATTCTTTCTTGCAAGAAGCAGAAGCTGGCTTTTTATCTGCTGAAAAGAGCTGTCAAAAGGTTTCTCTAATTGCTTTCAAAATTTCCTCTCCCCCTTAACAGCTTCCAGTACCCTATAGCAGCTTGCCAGATGAATTAAAGTTTTGAAGTTCGTTTAAATAACCTTATGCCTATTCTAGCCTTAGTGAAAAATAAAATAGTTTCATCCAGACTATGGTTTAACAAGCAGTCACACAAATCTGTGAAAAGACCTATCCAAAACTCACTATCACAGTCATCCTTGGTAGCAATATTGCTACATTCCACCTGATACCACTGGATGATCCAAAACTCTCTTTTGTTATGAGAATGGAAGACACCTAAAAGGGCTAAATTTAATTTAATACAATAAAGTTCACAAATACAAATGAAATTATTAAATGCTACACATGAACAACCAGTTTCTAAAGCACAGTAATGCAATAAAAATTGCTGCAGTGCCACCAGACTGGGAAACATCCCATTTATGAATTTGACCTGTGGTTGAGGTTGTCTGCAGACACATCAAGCTGTCAAGATCAATTTTTTGATGTGAACAAACATCAACAGTAAACCAAATTAAGCAAAAAAATGTGCATATATAGACATATGCAGCTCCACACAAACACATTCAGCCTGTATAATTACACATGATAGCTGTTTGAGAATTGCCACTATATCGAGTTGTGCATTTAAATAATCACCCATTCCAGGTGCCTGGAGGTAGTGCCACACTGCAGACTGCACCACCAAATGATAAGTGGCCACCTCTTTACTGTTCCCTCTAGACTCAGCTCTCCATAGTTTAACATTTCAGACTCTTGCACATTTTTTTTTCTCCAAGTTGAAAATGCAACTCCTTTCTGAAATACACTCTCCACATACTCAGGGTCAGGCTTAACAAGGTTGGTGGAGGGTGTCCATACTTCACTGCAGGGGGCGTTGGACTGGATGACCTTGGACGTTGGACTGGGGTTCCTTTCAACCCAATTCATTCTATGATTCTATGAGTATGAGGTGAAAAAAAACAGACTAACGTAATACAATGTTGCATTTGAGTCCTTCGGAAAGCTCTTAAAAACTAGTTAAGTTACTGTGTTTCAAAATTCAGCTATTACACAATTCTATCATCTAGCACCCTGCAAGCCATACTCACTTTTGGTTATTAGGAAGGACCTGTGACAATCTCACATTATAAAAGATGTAATATTTTTCTTTCAAATATCCTTTTTAGAAATACGAACTTCTGTTCAATCTGCCTTACAGGATAAGGTTTCCAGTCACAACTACTCTGTATTCTGTTAATGAAAACTTCCTTTTTGTTTACAACCAAACAGCAATGATACTTTGCATTTTCAGTTGTTAAATTTTGACTGTATCCTACAGATACATTAAAAGGGAATCTCAATATGCAATACAGCTGTTTCAAATACTGCATCTATTCATTGTTATTCCAGGCAAAAACCTGATATTTATTTTGCAAACATTCTGTCATTTTCCGCATAGTGGTTTTTTAATATTTGTCTTATTCTTAAAGATTAATTCCAATGTAGCTGCTCATATGCCAAGATTAATAAAACTGATACAAGAATTTCAATGATAAAAATGCAATAAATAAGTTTACATGTCCTCAGCACTTCTGACAATTTCCCATCTGTACATAAAACCTATGCACTATAAACTCCACCAGCTATTACTCCTGTCCTGAATATTCTGGTTTTCTCCTTCATAACAGCCCTAAACTGCCTGGTCATCATTCCACAAAAAACATGTTGGTTACTTTTTCTGGAAAAAGGACAGTAGGAATATTTTGGTTTGCCCGTACGAAAGCAATCTGAGGCAGGTTTTGTTGGAACAGCTAGAACACCCTGTGCTCTGCAGCAAAGATAAGGCCTGTGGAAGTGCAGTGACTCTGTGTAAGTGAAATGCTTCCTGCCATCCCTCTGCCCATGTACAGAACAGGTTTTTTTCACTTCAAAAATGTCACTTTTTCAAAGCCTCTGCCTGTAGGCAGTTGCCTGCCTGGATCAAAGAAAGGCTTCTCCTCTTCTCCCTGCAACTGGGGCTGCAGGCTACTGCACACCGGGCATTTATGACAGGTGATACAGCAGCATCATACTGGTATCACATTTTTCGATGTATGTGACAACAAAGGCCATCAAAATTATTAGGAACTGGTGGTAGCCTCATACCCTCCTCTGCACTGTCTTGACTTCAATTGTCACTGCTCACACAGGCTGGTGATGCAGCAGTGATGGCACATACAGGGAAGACTAGACACAGCTAACCTTTGGCCGCCACCCACTGCTGCTTCTCCAGCTGGCAACTGTAGCCAGCAGAGGCACCTGAATGTGTGCAATCTACAGAATCTGAAGATCCTGAGGGTAGTGCTAGGGTAGACACAAGTCCATCTCACGGAATGGTGACATGAGTGCTTCTCATTTCTATTTTACACTGCAGTCTCCACCATGGAGAGAAGTTCCTTGTATTCAAGTCCTGCTATGCTTCCACCTACAGAGATCAGGAGGACAGGGGATTACGAAGAATAAGAGAGAAAAGGTTTCCATTCACAATGGGTCCTTGTCCAATGGTACCATGGTGACGCAAAATATTTCCTGCTGTACACTGTGCATTATCTAAAGCACTTCTTGCTGGTCAGACACAGAGGATTCTACTGTTCAATTCAGTACAGAGGTGAGAACCAGACCTGCAAAGGAAACCACCAAGGGATGCCAGGCTGTGGGACAGGACACTGCAATCAGCCCACTCAGGGGCTGGGACATGTCTGTGACCAGTTAGTCAGAGAACAGAAAGCCTAAGACTGAGTGCTAGAAGAGATCAAGTGGGATGAGGAGCTGGCAAATGGAAAGGTGTCAGCCAGGGTGATGGAGAATACAAGAGACCACCACACTGAGGCGCTAGGAGAAGTAATACAGAAAGACATACCTAACAAAAGGAGTGGAGAAAAAGAGACACCTGTGAAGATCCCAGTAAAGAAAAGAGGAATTGGAAACTATGGAGAAAAGAGAGGAAAAGAAAGACAACAACAAAAACCAACAAAGCAAACCAACCAAACAAAAATACCACCCATCAAATCAGACAAGGAAAGAATGGAAGTCAGTTCTTCAGAAACACTTGAAGATGAGCATGGGAAATGAGAACTAGGCCTGGATAGACAATAAGACTCAGATAAATTAATAGAAAAGCTGGAAAAAAGACCACTATGAGACTGGTGAGAAGAGCATCCTGTTCCTCTGGGGTGTGGCACTGAGGCTGGCCACAAAGCTGCCATGATTGAGGGGACCATAATGATGCTTCAGTTCTCTGTACCCTGAGCCCTAAAACTCAGCAATTTCAGGCTGAGCAGACAGCTTCATTTCTGAGAATTAGCAACCTTCCACATGCTTGATTTCACACTTCAAGCTTAAGATCTTTTAAGGTTCTGTGTGTTTTATCTTTCTTTGGCCATTTTACAGTGAGGGTGGTGAGACACTGGCACAGGCTGCCCAGGGAGGCTGTGGCTGCTCCCTCCCTGGAGGTGTTCAAGGCCCAGTTGGATGAGGCCTTGAGTAACCTGTACTAGTGGGAGGTGTCCCTGCCTATGGCAGGGGGTTGGAACTAAATGATCCTTGAGGTCACTTCCAATCTTACCATTCTACAATTCTATGATTCTATGATTTTGTTGTAAAACAGAAAATTAGTGAACAGAGCACGACAGCTTTAGCTGGTGAGCAGGAGCTGCAGTTGCTACCAAACATCACGCAGATATTAATTCATTTGAAGGTTATCCTTATTATTTCCCATCACAACAATATTCAATAAGCTGTGTACATACACTGATGGAAAACAGACTTCATGGTTTCTGTCAGCAGGGCTGTAATTGTTATAAGTTTGAATTGTTATTTGAAGTTTCCTGAGCTGCTTTGTTAACTAGTGAGTTGATCTCAATTTTACAGTGACACCAAAGCAGAGCAGATTAACTTGGAAGCGATGCACAAAGCTTCAAGTGTGGCTGGATCATTTGTCCTTATTGAATGAAGGGAAATTTCTGCATTATATTACACACTGTTACTGCTGCCATGGTTTTAAATACCGGGATTTTAATTTTTTTCCCAACACTCTTTGTCAATCATCCTACATTTAGAGGACTTTTTAACTAAATAAATATTCCTGCATGGTTAAAGTCAAAATTTGGAGAAAAGTCCTGAAAAGCCAGCTTATAAATGAAATCCTTACTTCAGTAAATTCTTTCTTCTCAGAGAGATACATTTCCAGAATAAATTATCATTTCTAATATCATTACCTGAATATAGCAAACCTGTATTGTAAATGGTCTTGGTGCTGAACGATGATAGGCGTCAGAGGCTTAATGTTTAATTATACTGAGCGGAGTTTTCTGGAGAGTTAAGTGCTAATATCATTCACTTGCTGCTGTTGGCTGTGTGGCAGAATATTGTGGTTGTTACGATCTGTCAGGGAGAAGTGATTCATAAACTTTGCTGTGTGCTACTCAAATGCACAGCTGGTGGGAATGAAAAATGGACAGTTATTTATGGCAGTAAATCCCAACAGGAAACCTTGCTGACTTTAAATGTACATGAAAATTAAAGTCTCAATGAGAAGAGGAACACGCATTCCTAGATGTTGTGAAGAACAGAACTCAAATTGGATACTGATATGTCCCCTTATATTTGTATATTTTATGGGCTAAGAGATCTCTGAATAGTAAGGGCTACTATGAGCAAACTACTTTTCACGTTAATTAATGAAGGTACCCTCCTTGCTCAGCAAAGAGAGGGAAGCAAACTGGGCTTGGTATCTTAATTCAATATCCTCTTGATGTAAGCTATCCAGCAAAGGGACAAAAGAAGGGGGAGACAGAAGAAGATTCAGAGGTCTAATTTTTGGTTTGCTGTAAGCACTAGGAACACACAACTAGTTTGGGCAGGAACTGAAGACAAGAACACCTCTATACATGCTCAAAAGCACTGATAATTTCAGTGCTTTGTGGGGAACAGTAGTTGTCAGTAACTGACCCAAATTTAATGTGTTGCTTTTTCCCCCCCAGCTCGTTCTTTTGTTTCAAACCATTGAGCAAGCTGAGATGCAGTCAGTCTAAAAGCCACATTCCTCCCCAATGTATCAAGAACAAAACATACAGATGAGCATTCTTTTCACTTTTTCCAGAAGCGCAGTCAACAGAGAATGCAAGAGAGCAGGAACAGTGCTGCGAGCATTTCTACAGGCACTGCATCCATCAGGACTTCTGCTCCCACACCAAAGCAATCTTCTTGCAAATACAAGCTCTTAGCACCACAACTGGGAATGTTCACTTTCAGAGACATCTTCAATGGGCAAGGACACACAAGTCTCATTTCTAGATATGTTGAACAATAGCAAGAAAAAAAATGCTTGGCATGATGGCAATGAGAGGCACAATTTCTGTGCTAGATGCTATTTAAAAAAAAAAAAAAAAAGAAGAAAACCCCACACTTTTCAGTATTGACTTGCTTCTTAGTATGCCTGAGTAGCTGCATACATGTTTAAGATTGAAGGGGGAAAAAAGAAAGAAATCCTTATTTTTTTCCTACAGGAGCGTAAATGGAGATTAATTCCTGAAAATCTAAAGCTTGATTTTTTTTGGATATTGAACACAAATTTAAATTTGCCTGTCAGAGCTCTGTTCTCCATTCTCATCTATTTCAGGGGAATTAAGCTCTAAACTTAATAGCAACCACTTGATAATGAATCAGTGCAAGTCTTGCAAAACACATAGCTTTAAGTTGTTTGCAAAAGAGCAGATACATTAGATCTCAGTTTTTAAAATGAAGCAAAACCCACAGTTGCTCAAGGAAGGTGATCACTCCTGTTCTGTACCTGCTGGCAACAAGGAAGAACTGAACTGTTTACTGATAACTAGAAGGAAAAATAATAGGGGGCAAGAAGAGAGAGAAAACCAAAACCAGCACAGAAAAAGCAAAAAGAAATACAGAGGAGATGGAATAAAATAGAGGGTCCTTTATCAGAGAAAAGACCTGTAAGAAGTATGGCATGTTTCTGACACATGGTACAGAGAACTCAGCAATGAGAATCAGTTTAGATTTAAAGACAAAAAGACAAACAAGGATCAGCACCTTTCAGTATGGCGGACGTACTCCAATGGAGTCATTGACAAGAGGACCCAAAGCAGAGATAATTACAAGCTCATCTCTGCACAAATCTCTCTAAGACTGCAGCTTTCCAGCTGGTTTTGACAAAGTCCAGACTGTGGCCAAAACAGACCATTTGGTTCCAGCCCTCTCACTCCAGCCTCTTTTCTTTCTGTTGGCAAGTGATTCTGTCAGCATGCTTTGAGTCAAACCAGTCTGGTAATCCATCTGAAAACAAACCTTGCTATCCAGACTGGCCTACCTGCCAGTCAGATCACTTTGATGATCCAACTAACCAAGAAGTTTCCAGAGCTGGCATAAAGGATAAGAGAGCAGCAACAGCATTGTGAAGCCAGGGGCAAGAGGAAAACAGGTCTGAGGCTTTTGACAGCAGCAGAGGCTTCAGCTGTTGGAAACCATTGATGAAAATGTACCCCAAGGTATGGATCAGCAATGGCATTCCCTGGCCAATAGCTGATTAACTTTGGATTGTTACCAAACTCTATCCTCTCCTGCACCATGCTTAATGCTTGTGCAACTGTGGGGGAACATGGTGCCAGGAGCTACCAGCTTGTGAGCTAAGCACTGATTATTTCCCTGAGGGTGAGATTAATTTTGCTATTATCTAGAAGGGTCAGACCTTTCATGGGAGTTCTGGGGATGAGACGAGGTGTAGAACGCAACAGGAATGAACAAACCATAAGGAAGTGTGTGGTCTCAAAGCACATCCTGACTCCCTGCCAAAGCCAGAGAGAACAAAGCAAGGAGCTTTCCGGACTCTCGGAGGCGCCTGGAGAAGCACTCTGGGAGAGGTTCTATACAGCTCATCACATATACTGTTATGTCAATTGGTTCTATTAAGCACTACTAACAGAAGACCTACACCTTATGGAAATCATTAGCCAAAAATAAAAATCTTGTCTGTATCCCTCCAAAGAACACTGTGAGTGATCTTAATCATAGTTTAAGAGAGGCAAAGGAAGAAAAAAGTATTCTAATAGAATTTTTATATATATATACACTTTTATATATATATATATATATACACACACACACACAACACATTTAACACATTTTGAAGGATAAACATGTTAGCAGTGGTCTCATGACTGAAGCAAATATATTTATAAACTCCAATGCCATAAAGCATTTTTACCAGTGGATAAAAAAATTCTGGCACAATGGTATACTCAGACACATACATGTGTGCACACAATCAGAGTAGTTTTGCTAACCGCTGATTAGTTTAGCTTGCTAAAAAGGATCATATTTTAACTGTGATTTAGTATTAGAGTATATTTTACTATGTGGATGAATCCCTATTTAATAATCGGATTTCAGTATCTAAAATGCAAGGCATCTGTGAAGTACCTATTTTAGATGCAAAAGAGTTGGATAATAACGTGTGGCTTTGTTAAGACAATAAACTATGACAGAAATAACCTTTATAAGTGAACTCTTTCACAGCTGACTACAGTGCTCTCTTTAAGTCATTCTAAAGAGTCTCTTAACTGGACCAAACGGGTTATTTGGCTAGCGTTGTACTGCACTTAAACAGGAGACATAGGCAAGCTGCACTTACAATGTCATGAAGCTGTATATCACTTGGATGAAAATGAGGCACTTTGGAAACATTAATGCATTTGAAGAAAAAGGTGTCAGTCTGCTGCAGAAGTGACATCAGTCAGCTCCCATTCTAGATGGGCAGGGAAGTTCAGCTCTGTATGTACAGCTGAGCTGTGGCTGCTCAGAGCAATCAGCTCAGTTTGAGCCAAGACCAGAGCTGACTTACACTGCCAAATGAAGGCAGTATTTTGCCCCTAAGTCTCAGCATTGGTGAATAATCAAAAGAAAAGTCTCTCAATATAGGCATCATTACTAAGACACTTGGAGACAGGAGCCTGGGTCTGAGGTTTGCTGCATGTCAGCACCGAGAGAGGCTTATCAGCAATGCTGATTAACCTGAATTTATCTTCATGCTACAGCCCAAAGTTCCTGGTCAGGCAAGAGCTGGGGCAGAACAAAGTGACAGGAATGGGGCAGACCTGCCCTTTGAATGGGGTTTGTATTTCTGCACACTGAGGGAAACAGTGTAAGGGTCACACTACTAAAATAAACCAGAAATATATCCAATTAAATGAAGGAATATAAAGGGATTCTGGACCTACACCTTAGAGCTCACATTCTTCACTTTGGATAATGCAAGCATGCTCTTCTGTAGCTGAGGTATAATGCTTTATGCTGTCTGGCACTGTAAGTTAAAAATCAGTGGTTGACTTATTAAAACAAAATAGATAAAGGGAACAGATTACAGACTGTTCGCCAAGTGTAATGGACATAAGTGAAGACACTGTATGGTTCCTAACATTATCTAACCTCATTTTCCTGTGTGCTGGGCATTGGTTTGGAAGGCTACATCACACACTCCCATATGCTTGGATCCTTGCTCCCAGAACTCAATAGCTCTGCAGTGCTTTTTCTTAACTGGAAATATGCTAGTACGATGTGACAGTCTCTAGAACATGGTTAATCAGAAATGTCTGCAGGTATTTTAGATTACTGCAGCACTTCAAAACATAAATCAAGTACCCAGAAAGAGTATATAAAGGGATGCCCCTGTCCACGGCTTCACAGAACTTAAAAAACTCAATTCAACCCTTGCAAAACATAAGTATATTGAAAATAGGGTTAGTAATTTAAGACCAAGCAATAGAAGCTTTCCTTAAAAATCTGTTCATTAACAATACTCAAACTAATGTTGTTCCTCTGTATATTTATGTTCGGATCCAGTTTATTTCAAATAATTTTTGAAATAAGACTAAGGCAGAAAACCCTATTTTCTACTTGCAAAGCATTACCAGCAGAAAAAAAAAAAAAAAAAAAAAAAAGGTCACAGGAAAATCTCTTTGATGTTTCTTACTGAAAAATTGATTATATAGAAAATCAGCATTACTTCTTCTGCCTTGAATCCTATCCCCTGCTATATGGGCACAGAAACATTTCTAGCACAGAAGTGGTGTGATATATGGTTTCCCACATCTTCAGAGAAATTCTGATCATTTGGGTGAATTTCCAAGCTCTATGTGAATGCATATAGCTGTTCTGTAAAGAAAACAGATAATGAATATGTTTTTCCAGAGCATGGTTATGATATTTAATGAGTGATTTGAAGTACATGCTAATAGGATTTTGGTGTATCTTTCTTAAAGCATAGCACAATTTGAGCAGAGCAGTACGACTGACCAGTTAAGAAACCAAAACACCACCCTAACCAACCCACACCTAAATCTTCCCCACTGCTGTTTCCCGGGAAAGTGACAGATTCTCTGAGAAGCCTGGGACCTGTGCACATTAGAAATTCCCTTTCCTGCAGGGTTAGCAGGTGTGAGCTATGTCAAATAAATTTATTGCAGTCTGTGCTAATAACGAAAATTATAGAAAACCTAGATGAAAGTGCTCTGCATCCAGATAATTTGAAGCTACCTTACGAGACAATAACAAGCTTCTAACAGTTTCCCCCTTCTTTAAAATACACTAATTATGCTTAATGTTCCCTGTCGCATTAGCTTTCATGGTAATTATATTTCAAAACTTTTGCAATTAGGGTGCAGTTAATATTGTGGAATATTGCAATTATTTTTCATTGTGACACCTCTATCGAAAACTGGTGGCATAATGATCACATTGTTCAACTAAATCAGAACTGTAGAAATATGGCAAATGAACCAATTATACATTATTATTTCTAATTACAGATAATGCCCTTTTCCTTGCTTTTGTCCAGAAGAATTTCTCGAATACCCAGACTCCTCCTAATTTAAAAAAACCCCAACAACTAACCAATTTCTCCACCTTCGTTTTGCAACATACCTATACTGATATATAACATGTTTAAGGGTGTTGTATGCCATAGATTTACAACAGGTGTGAACATGGACATGTGTGGATAAGTACATCAACATAATCAGAGACAATGTACAGTTGATGCAGGTTCAGTCAATGATAGCTATTAAACAAAAACACCCAAAAAGTTGTTCTGTGTAAGAATTACTCATAGGCTCATCCTCGGAGCTAACTTCAAATGCATTACAAATGCACTCTACATGTTTCCTTATTGCTGCTCAGTCTTCCTCTTTAATAAGCTCCTGCCTTAAGCCTCTAGCTTTCCTCTCCATCATTAAACCTAAATATCACACCCTCCTCCCCTTCTCCTCCTCCCCCCCCCCGCCCCCAGATTCACAGCCCTGATTCTATGTTTATTGATGCTGAACTATCTCAAGTACCTGATAAATGACAACAACGGAAATTTGTAAGAACTAATCTATGTAATTGTTGAACTTTGATGTTCACTCCCAGGTACTGAAGAGGCTGTTGGTAATTAAGGCATAGTACAACCTGGTAAGACAAAACACTATTACACAGCAGTCCACTCTTGGAAACACATGGAAGGACTCAGAAAGGAACTGCTATAACAAAGCAGTCAGACAGGTAATAAGAGACATTCTAAAAATTTTCAATACTTCAGCAATTGTGAGAGTAATTACCATGTACCAACATTTACGTCCCTCATATGGAATTTTAATCAAAGCTTGCTTAATTAAGTTTTCATTTAAATTATAATAAACCAGTGATAAATAAATCAACGATCAAATCACTGACTTCAAACAGAGAAGACCTTTACCAAAAACACTGGTTTGCCAAACCCCACCATCTGTACATTTCCCAGCTACCAGCCTAATGAATTTCAAGGTTATATTATCAAGTGTAAGATATCATCTCTAGCCAACATCAGACAACAGAAATAAAACGTGTATAAGATGTCAGATCGTTTCTGGCATGAAAAAAAGTCTGGTAATGAGCTTACGTGACTCCTTATTCCTCCCCATAAAGAACAATAAAAGATTAAAGCAGAACTGCTCCAAAGATTATTTCAGGCAGAAATCTGAAAACTGCAAATCTCAGCTTATTCAATATTGTGGAGTAAGGTTTTTTAAGAGTAACCTGAACAATGAGTACATTTTCAAAAATGAGCTGCAATCTTATTGCCTCTGACCCTCTGAAACTCTAAAAGCTGATTTGAGTGATTAAATGACAGCTAGAAGTCCTGAGAAATCTGGCACAGAATACAATTTCTAAGTCCTGCCATCACTAATGTCTCAGGCATTACCTACCTTTCCATCATTTCTTGGCTTGTATTAGTTGATTTTTTTTATTTTTTTTTAAGTTTATGTGACTTCAGTTTTCTGGACATGGTGTTTTTCAGGCAATTTCTGTTTCCATTAACTTAGATCTACAGTCTCCACCTTCTGCTGATTACCGACAAAATGCAGGACAAGTTAACAGAGCAGCAGAGTGGACTTCTCCCACTGGGTAACACCACTCAAGCACCTGTATAAATGGGAAGGAGGGCATGATTCACAGGGGCTATGTGCATGTATGTTATGTGCATGTTCAATATGAAAATCACCCACAAACTATATAGGTCTCCAGACTGTATACGGGTAACAACCAAACACATCTAGCAATATAAGTATCTATTAAATACTATCTGTTAAAACGTTACTAATAGCAGAACACTGTAATGGCTTTGAAACAGTTTAACAGTAAGGTTAGAAATAGTGGTTAGTGGTTTAAAATCCAAGACTGAATTCTTTCCCTCATGAAAAAAATAATAAGCATTCACAATGGATGGTTTGCTTTCCTCTAAGATAATGAAAGATCTGTACTATAAAGTCACAGAACAACAGAATGGCTTCAGCTGGAAAGGACCTTAGAGATCATCTACTCCAATCACCCTGCCACAAGCAGGGACGCCACTCAACTAGACTCAGCTGCTCAAAGCCTCATCCAGTCTAGCCTTGAGCACCCCCAGGGAACAGGCATCCCCAAACTCCCTCAGAATCCTGTTCCAAAGTCCCACCACCCTCATACTTCCAAAGTCCCACCACCCTCTCATACTGAAGAACTTCTTCCTATGATCCTGATTAAATCTACTCTCCCTCAGCTTCAAACCACCTTGTCATATCACTAGACACCCTTATGAGAAGTCACTCTCCAGCCTTCCTGTAGGATCCCTTCAAGTATTGGAAGGCAGCTATAAAGCCACCATATCTGAGAATAAACTAATCTTTAAAGACACCTCATAACATTCTTAACTGGCAAATTCAAGAGTAAAATCATTTTAACACAATAACCACTCCACAAAGCTCTTTAATGTTTTGGGTTTTTTGGTTTTGTTTTGTTTTCTATGGCATAATCTTGTCCAGTTCCTTCAAAACGTTCTATCACCTTACAAGGTAAGGGTTGTAAGACCGTAAAGATTTATAAAACAAAGACAGTATTTACATGCATCTATTTAATTGCTAGCTCATCTCCTGCATATGTATCATGCCTATTGGATCAATTTTCTGGAGCAGTGAAGCGTGTAAGCATAGGTGTTAATTACCCTGCTCTTCGTAATGATCACTTTTTCCTTTGGACAAGGATATTTGCTATACTGACAGCTGCCAGACTATTCCATTAAGAGCTCCAGAGGATACAAAATGCATGGTTTATTATGTGACACATTGGGGAATATAATATCTGAGCTCAGTGCTATCCACCCATAACATGTGTGTAAATTTTACTTGTGAAATTCTATTATTTTTGTGGAAGAAACTCAGATATTCCAAATTTAATTAGAAATCCACTGTTATTTTAATTTACTTCATTACAGAGCAGTTTTTCGGTGTGTGTGGTTTTTTTTTTTTTTTTTAAATCAGATGTATTTTGTATTCATAACTGGATTAGCAGTTTTATTTCCTGAAATCTTGACTATGCAATTTTAATTCTGTGCAAATTCCTGATGATTTGATTAGTCCAATGATGCCTATGTGAAGCACAACTATCCATAATGACAGAGCACAGCTACACTTTGGTCTGAGCCACTGGTATCTAAGTACTCCCAAAGTGAACACCAATGGCTTTTTTGGAGCTCTTCTAGTACTCAGAAAACCAACCTGAGTTTATTATGATTAAAAGCAATAGCACAGCATATTTGGACTTGTCTTATTTTTGTAAAAAGTTAATTTTTTTTCCTAGTGATTTAATTTTTATCAGTATTGAATCTCAAATATTTCACGAAAAGGATTCAACAGTGATAAATGGAAGGGTAGGAACATGATGTCTGATTCTAAAAAAACTTCTTCACAGTACTGCCTCTATGTCTTGACTAAATATATAACACTTGCAGTGGACCAGCCAATAAGTCACTACAAATTTAAGATTAGTTATCTATTTTATATTTAATCCTGTAAGTAAGCTTTTAACACTTTCAGTTAAATCATCCTGGCATTTAAATTTCTGCAAAAATCCTAAGGTTCACAGACAGCATAAAAACTATGCCTATTCTCATATGGATGACTTGTAAACTACTGTTATTTTTAATATTCTTACTTCTATTTGCTTAGCAATGACAATCACAGAATATTGTGTTGGAAGAGATCTCCAGAGATCACCGATTGAGAATGGCACCTTCATCTTGACACCCACCTCTCAGATATTTATAGATGTTGATTATATTCCCTCCCAGTCTTCTCCAGACTACACAGTCCCAAGTCTCTTACTCTTTACTCATAGGAGTGATGTTCAAGTCCTTCAATCATCTTTGCAAGGTCTCTCTTGGACTTTCTCCAGTAGATCCCTGTCTCTCTTGAACTGGGGAGTCCAAAACTGGACACAGTATTCCAAGTGTGGTCTCACCAGAGCAGAGTAGAGGGGGAAGAGAACTTCCCTAGACCTGCTGGACACTCCAGGATACCATTGACTCTCTTGGCCACAAGGACATATTGCTCTCCCATGGATAACTTGATGTCTGCTAGGACTCCAAGGTCTTTTTCCACGGGGCTGCTTTCCAGCAGGATGACTCCTAGTCTGTGCTGCTTCCTGGTGTTATTCCTCTCCAGATGCAGAACCCTACACTTGGCCTTATTGACAACCCTACACTTGAACTTCACCAAGAGCACATTCTTTTGCTGGCTTAAATTTTATAGTTGTGAAACAGAGATCACCACATGAAAAAGTGGCATAAGGTACCAAGTTACAGGCTTAAATGAGATTTCTGAAAAAAAATAAAAGTAGAACATGTTCATTACCCAAATTTTGATGAGCAAGGTACAATCAAGGAAATCGTAGAGCCTTTACATATCATTTGATAACAGAGATGAAAAAAAGCAACTGGGAGAGTTGAAGAAACAGGTGGAAGGTTCTCTTTAATTTTATGAAGGCTGTCAGAATAGGTAGGTTTGTGCCACAGGTTGCTCCATTTCTGATCAGTTTCCTGTCTATCTGTTCTGAATATTCTCCATTGCTTTGAATTTCACCCATGGGAATATTTAGCAATGTTTGCATATTGTTATTATACTACTAAATTAACAATGCCTCAGATCTTCAACAGACATCAAATTGAAAACTGAAGGTGGAGAAAGAATCAAATCTTATGAAGAGGTTTTTTATGTAGAATGTGGAAATCTCTGTAGCAATAGGGTGGTCTCGTGAGCTAAGAATCCTGCTCTCATGCTTGGGTTGTACTGACTGCTTCCTACCTATGACACTTGCTCTGTAGTAAGAAAATAAAATCTTCTATCTAAGAAAAAGGAACAGAATTTGAACAGTTGCTCAGGCTGAAGACTAGAGGAGGAAGATAGAGGGAGTTTTGGTATTTGAAAATACATGACAGGGAAGAAAAGCTACAGATAAGAAAGCTCTATTTTTTTCCTTTTTTATTTTTTTTTTTTAATTAAAAAAAAAAATTCCTAGTCTTCAACAACACTATGCTTAAACCAAACTCTGAAATGGCAGAATTTCACTATACTTTTCAGATGGTTTCTCATAAAATCACCTGAGAGTATTTCCTGGGAATTGTTTCTAATTCAACTGCAGAGTTTTTCCACAGACTGAAACTTGGTGAAATTTCTCTCAATCCTTTTGATATAAGTAAGGGTGACAGAGTATTAAATTCTGAAAAGAAGCTACTGCAATGTATTTTTTGTTAACCAAACGAACCTAACATATAGATAAAAAAAAAGTTCAATTTAATGTACATATTTAAACTCCCAAGTAGAACAAACAAACTAGACCCAAAACTACATATGCATCCTACCTTCTTCACCAAATCCAAGGCATCAAACTATATATCCAGAAACGGTATATGAGCCTGTAGATTCCTTAAGAATTTGGAAATTTGAATTGAATCTTCCTATCATTTTGTGATGGTTCAGGAGTTCCCTGCCTGCCCCCCCACTTTGTAAAATGACCCAGACTAGAACTCAGCTGGTTGGAAGTTAAGGACTGAAGCTCTATTTACAGTTCAGCACAATGTACAAGCAGAGATATACACTACAGACAGGAATATTTACAGAAATATACAAGTTAAAGGGAATACAGAAACACAACTCCCCTCCCAGAAATCAGAGACCCCAGGAGGGGCTCCCAACCACACTTCCGCCTTCTCCCCACCTCTATACCTTACCCCAAGGTTTGCCTTACATGCAATGAGAGTTTGGAGGATCGGCCAGGGAGGTTAGAAGGAAAGTGGTTAGTGAGACTACTCAGCAGAGAGGAGGAGGCAAGAAGCTGCTAGACATCTCGAGTGATGACCGACTTATCTATGTTTTGAGTACTTAAATATCTCAGCAAGCCTACGAGTGAAGTAGACATCACCACTGTTTCCTTTTCACAGCCTATAGTATAATTTTCTCCATTAAAATATTCCAATTAGCCTCAAACCAGCACACATTTAAAGAAAACACTGTTCTATAAACCAACCTATACTACCCTATGAAGAAACTATTGCCTGCAAAGGCTGCTTATCCAGCAGCATAAGAAGTACAGACTTCCTCAAAGAAATCTGAATGTTAAACATTCAGAATTTGCAATCATCTGAACTAACCTTGCCTAAACAGTCTAACTTCCAGACTGCTGGGGTTCAGGGTCTCAAGGAGCGATTGCTGCGGCTCCCCAGAATAAAACTGCCATGATAACGAACTGTGAAACAGTACCAGTCACTTTGTGACAGCAGGATATTAATGAAAGTTGTCCCAAAAAAAGAAAATGAAACAAGATCTCTAATGTGTTTGCATTTCTGGCATGATCTCAGAGGAACTGAAGAATAAAGAATGTGGAATATTTCCAGCTGTCAACAAATGAAAAAAGAGAAAAGAATGAAACCCAAAGATCTTTAGAGGAACTGGTATGTGGCTGGAATTGCAAGTGAAGAAGTAAGTTTTGTGGTCATCTATGTACTTTTGAATGCTGATTTCCAGTGATTTGTATTCTATGACTTCTTTCTGTAAATGATTTGAAAGAAACTGCTGTTCACCCTGTGTAGATGGCCTGGGCTTTAGCTGCTGACAGTATGTTTTTAAATGTTTGGTTTCTAGCCAGTCTCCTGTGCCTTTTCTTCAGATTATTTTTTATAAGTGCAGTCTCTGATCAGCCTTTCTGCATTACCAGAACCACCACTTCCCAGGCTGTTCAGACACATCAGTCTCCATAATCTCATCATGCCTTTCAAGTCACAACCTCACATTGCAAATACAGGGTCTTGGAAATTCCTCCTTTCATTCCAGGCAGTTTGGTTTCCTCTGTGCCCACTTCCTCTGTGTCCACTGCATAGAGCACTCACAAACATCATCACATCTATCAAGTTCATGGGTCTTAGGAAAAAAACAGTTATTCTATAACTTATTTCTGCCTGCTGCCTGCCTCATATCACAAGAAAGCAAACTATTAATGAATATCTAATTGATTTTTAGCTGAAAAACATAGAGAAGAAAAAAAATTTTGAAAATGTGGAAACATTGTTGTTAGTTTTGTTTTGTTTTTCAGATCCCAGCTAAACAAATTAACAGCTATAACTATAATCATAAGGATTTGTTATGTTTCTGCTTGTATGGATGGATTTATTTATCTATCTCACAGAGACCTTTCATTAGACCTGACTGAAATAAAAAGAGTGAAAAAGTTCAAGTTACTGAAAATCACACTGCTACAGCCCTGCGATATCCAACACAAACGCATCAAGGAGCTATTGTAAGGGAGTGACTTGTGAGGCAATACTGTGGTGGGGTGAGGGAGGGACTGAAGGAGAGCTGCATGACAAACAGCATGCTACATAGATGGAAAAGGTCACTGCCATAAAAGCAACCTAGGGAACTGGAAGCAAATGCAGCACTGCTACAGACTGGAAGAAAAACACAGAATCCAAACAAATGGAACAGAATGAGAGATGTGGTCTCATTCACGTGTGAATGTCACAGATTCAGGTGCAGAACATCTGGGGAGCTCACAAAATGAAACAGGGTTCCCTCTATGCCATGATGTCAAAGTTTCTGGGAAAAAAAAATAAATATTTACTCAGAGTAGTTAATCATCTTTTTAAAACGTTCAAAGTCCTGAGCATTTCTGCATAAGAATCAGGCAGAAAAATAAATTACATAAATTTGGAATGTAGTAAAAAAGGGAATGTTTTTTAGTTGATAAGCTCACATGAGAAAAACAACTCCTTGGTTGTATTTTAATATGTAATTACCACAAAGTAAGTGGCCAGTTCAAGAACTACCCTCAAACTCCTTCAGTTCCTGAATCTTTATAGAACAGTCAGTGTCAGCCATACACAGACAGCAGGACAGACATGGTGCAAGTACAGATCGCCACCACAGACAAAGCTGAAATGCCATGTTCAGCTCTGAATGAAACCCATAACATCAAAGCCCCAGAACACATGCTTAGCTTCTCAACATAAAGCCCATGGTATGCACCCTCCATCATGTCCCCTCAACAGGAAGTATTTATAAATCTGCATCAAAATGAAGCAGCCATTTAATGGAAAGACCACGTACTTTTATCACATTTACACTGAACAAAGCAGCTGCTGAAGTTCAAATTGTGAGAAAGACAAAATCTTGGTCTACAAAAGCATGCATCAGCAAAACTCAGCTGAAGATGCAGTGATGCAAGCAAAGGACTCCTCTTTACAATATGGCTTAAGTGCATTTGAGGAATTGGATTAGACAGAAACAGGAGAGTGCATTTTGCTTGGATGAGCTGTATTTTCAGGGGAGGGCTTCACCAAAAAGTGCAAACTCTTTTAGTTTACATAGTCCCAGGAGGCAACAGGGCTGTTGCAGGTAGCAGGATGGGAAAAATACTCAAGAGTTAAATGAGTTCAAATTCCTTTCCTTTTTTTTTTTTTTTTCCCCTTCTTTTCCACAGAAAGGATATAAAACACATTCATGGCGGAAGTATCAGGCAGAGAGTCAAGCATGAATGAGAAAAATTAAGAACCACTGAGCAGTTTATCCAGCAATGTGGTGAATTCTCCATCTCCTGTAGTTTTTAGGATAAGATGTAACATCTTCTGAAGGAAAAAATAAAGTCTTGATTTCTTTTGATTGACATATGGTTTATTAGAAGATAATCTGAGCTTCTAGAGATGCTAACATGATCGATATATTATATATTTACAGATCAGTCTGATAAGATGCTAATATTTACAAGCAGAAATGTATGGCTTTCCTTTATCAAAATCAGGAAATCCAGAAGACAAGATACTGACTGAGATGAAGAGTCTGTTTGCCTTCAAGTGTTTGTAACAGCATTTATTTGTATTTATCAGAAGGAAGAATGAAGTTATTAAGCTCTCTGTTATTACAAACCAAACAACCAACTCACACAACCTCCTGTGTATACAAATACAACAAAGAATTTTAAAAAAAAAAATCATATAGCCTAAACTTTTTGTTCTCAATTCTATAGTCTGTGAAGTGCATGTGGCATACATATACCTGACTCTTCGTTCTGAATCAGCTACCAAACTGTATTTGTAACAGTTAAAACCACAATATTTTCTGAATGCTGCCTTTTCATATAAACAGCATCAGAATCCACTACAGAAGATGTTAAGACTGTGTCAGTGTCAACAAAAAGAGACCTAGTTCAGAAGATTAAAAACTGTGCATCAGAAGACAAAATTATTAGAAAGACTGAGAAAGTCTTTCCACACAGCACGGCTTACAGCAAAGAGCATTTGCAAGGCCAATTTCAGGCTTCTCCATACACAAAGAACAGACAACCAGCATATGGTCTCAGCATATGAAAAAATATAAAAATAAATATTTTCTGCTTATAATACTCCCAGTGTCTTTCAGTTTTCAAGCAAGGTACCAAGTCTAGGCATCTTCCGTTTTCCTGGCACAACAGCACAGAGTGACAATATTTAGTCTTTAAATTTCATAAAGATGACATTTATTTGGGATCTCTGACTAGCTGCTAGGAGGAAAAAAGTTTGCCTGGCCATGGAAACTAAGTTATTTCCCAACCATGATGCTAGATATCAGAAAACAGCAGCGTAAGAGCAGCTGGAGAAACGGAACCTTCCAAAATTAGTAGTGCAGCTGCTTTGCTCTGCGGCTTTCGTTGCTACAGAGGCTTCCAGTTCAACACATTTACAAGTCTAAGCTAAAATGATGTAGAAGTAGCCAAGAAGAATCTCTTCAGCTCCCAAACCCATGGTGAGCTTAAGAAAAACAGAAGCAAGAGAATTAAAATCCTTTCTTAATTCTACAGCTTTTTATAATGCGTTATCATTTTTATTACCACAGAACCTTCTGTTTGACATTTGTTTGTCTGTTATGATTATGAATTCATAAATAATAAATACAATGGTTCTGCAATGCCTTAATATTAAGAATCACGTCTCCTGGCTGAAATTCAGGCATCTGCTGGCATCATCAACATATGCTACACAGATTAGCAGCAGCAATAATTTCAGTAACAGTTGTAGCAACATGGAGCTAATACTTCAGAAAAAGCACGCCCTTCATTTTCAATGAGAAAACATTGTTAACACTGTACCCTCCATTTCTAATTCCACTTCAAAGCTCCACAATTAGACCCAGTGCTCAAGACATGCAACAGAACTACAGGATGGGAGGGGTAGGATGTTAGCTTGGTAGATTATCTAGTTCAAGCCCCCTGCTAAAGCAGTGTCACTTTGGACTGGCTATTACAGATACAGAGAACTCAAGTATTAAAAACAGATCGCTAAGCACATGTACTGCTACATTGTTTAAAACAATGTAGAAAGAGACCATTGCTCAAAACCTCAAACCTAGGCCAGGTTTCATGAAAATCCACAGGTCTTAGCTGTTCTTCCATCTTATCTATTGTAATAGAAGAAACTACTGGACATATTCTCTCCATTGAAGAGGACTCTCTAAGAAATAAGGAGTGGTTTATCTCCTTTGGCTGCATTAAGCATCTAGGATAGGAGCATTCAAATCAGTGTTACTTTACTCTACTTCTGGGGCAGTGCTTAACATCAACAGGTGCCAAAGGACAAAAAAGCTTGTAGCACTGCAACACTCAGTAACACAAATGAAAAGTCTATTTAGAAAGAAACATACAAAATTTACTCTTTGGAAAGAGAAATTAAAATGATCATTTTGCAACTCTCTTTTTTCATTGTTGTAAAGTGTCACCAAAAAAAAAAAAAATTGCTCATTGCTCATGGTATTTCCCTGTGGATATATTGAATTCAGGGAATTGTACAGCCACAGGTAATCCAGGGCTGCTGCTCAGAGGCAGATACTGGAAAGTATATGAAGCAATTAAAAAAACCCCAACCCTGGAATCTTAACTGATTTTAAATATTACTGCTCTAAGCGTAACTTAGCAAAAATCTAAGAAAGAATAGTCTGAAAGAGGTTTCAAAAAGAGATACCACTGAAATCTTCACAAATGTACACAGTAGTTAAGACAGAAAAGTGAAGGTGGAAAAGGCCAAAGCTCTTCTTTCTGAGCACTTACTCCCCACATGACCTCAGAAGTCGTACACACAGACCTAAATAAACAACCCCCAAACTAAACAAAGACAAGAAAAAAACAACAAAGGTCACAGCAGAACACTTTTTCTCCCCATCCCAAGTGTAATATGGACAAGGAGAGGAAGGTTTCCATTCCAGTGAAATTCCGGATGGGAAAAAAAACCAAAATCTTTCTGCAAAATGATAAATAAATAATAGTTAAGTGTTGTATGCTCATCTTCTGTGAAGTGTGGGGGCAAAACCTCTACAGTTTGCAATGAGAGCACACAAGGAAGACGAGCTTGCACCATAATGAGTGGATTGAGAAAGAAGGCCTATGGATTGTGAGAGCATTCTGAGAAAGCTGTTTTGACTATGAGCGGAATTACATCTCACCATTTTAATAGTCAACACTGGGAAACCACAAAGTGTCTGAGAGTGCAGAGTGTGGAACAGAGTGATCTGTACCTTCTGTTGAGGCTGCACATGTAGCTAACACAAACCTACTCGCTAAGCCATAGACAACCTTGTGCTATATAAAGAATCTGGAGGTCTTCCACACCACTAAAATCCACTAAGTGGTTTTGAGTATTTCCAAGGATGCAGACTCTCCAGGCAAACTGTTCCAAAGCCTGATCTTCCTCACATTAAAAATCAGAAGTTTCTTCTTAGACTTAAACTGCATTTTTTGTACTTTTACTTAAGTCCATTGTCTCTTGTTCTATCAATGGAGACTACTAAGAGCCACCTGTCTCCCTGGATTAAACTACAAGGGGGTGGTGGTACTTCTGCATGAATAATAATAATGCAGTCCTAGAGACAGGCAATGGTTGATGAACACTAGACATTTAGACTGAATATGCTACATGCAGATATTTGACATAACAGTACTAGATAATTACCGTAAGGCATAAGCACTAGGACCCATTCTTTATTTCAGCTCTAACTCTCAGGCAACATCTAACAACAAGAATTATTTGATTTTTCCATTTCTCTCTCATTACTGCCAATAACTGAGGAAATCTAACCAAATCCTGTCTTCTAAACAGCATCTAAAATACTGTGTGGGTGAACAGTTATACTGATCCAAATGCTTTTACTATTGTCTCCCCACAAAAAAGACGTTAACACTGAGAAATCAGGCATGATGCCCCTTCCAATTAAACTTCAGTAACCACTTTAGTAACCACGACAATATATAACCCCACATCCAAATACTCCCAAAATAAGTCTGCATCTACTCTCACTTTGTTAGAAAGATTGCAAATGACAAATGTATCCAATTATGGATCCGTGATAACAAAATCTATTGTCCTGAGTATTTTCTCAGGTTGAAAAACAGTTTTGGGTACCTGTTGGGATCCCAAAATAAAGAAAAGAGGTAAAGGTAAAGGTGCTGGCAACAAAAATCCAGTAGGACTGAGTTAACAGCCTGTTGCACTGTGTTATGATTGAGGGCAATAAAATAGATCACCTTGTATTGCCAGTAAGGAAACACATACAACATGTACAGGGTGAAGAAGTAAACCTATTCCTACTGCTAGCTGTAAGAAACAATCCTAGAAAAGAGACAGGTACTGAGTTTCCCTTAAAACGGGAAAAATACAAATAAAAATCCACTAACTTTTCATGGATAAAAGGTCTAGTTTCCATCTATAGTATCTGCGGGTTTCAAAATACTACCAGCAGGTGCACCAGATTTGAAAAA
Source organism: Eubucco bourcierii (assembly GCA_013396675.1). Taxonomy (NCBI): domain Eukaryota; kingdom Metazoa; phylum Chordata; class Aves; order Piciformes; family Ramphastidae; genus Eubucco; species Eubucco bourcierii. The sequence continues at coordinate 946,182 of VWZE01009149.1, read as the reverse complement.
CCTCTTGTCCTTCATCATGTATAATTGTGCTGCATATTACATCAAGAAATACAAGCAGCAGAATGTAAGTGATGTGAGTTCAATTAAAAACAGCATAATGTCTGTTGCATAGAAAATGATTCTGCAACTGAAATCAGGTTCTAGCCAGAGAAAAAAGGAATACATTTTCACATGTTTTTAATTACACAGAATTTCCTCAAACATGATTTTTAATAATATATTCCATTAGGTTAACATCATACTTAAGCAAAGTGCATTTTCTGATTTCATTTTAAGTCTGATTTTGAGCAATTATTGTGTCATTGTTCTGCAGTAGAAAGGTTGAATTCATTTACTGTGTGGTTATGCTAGTTATGATTGATGTCACTTCTCCAAATGATAAACCAATCACCCCAATGATGTAATGTCATTTTAAGAGTGCTATAATCACATTTCTCTCAAACTGGAAGCTCTGATGAGTTCTAACAAAGATTTATTGTAGATTAAGGACCTTCATAATATCAACAATAGATTGCTCATTTGATGGAAGATTTGATTAGGTAATTTTTTTAGGCAAATGAGTTTTTCAGACATATCAAGAATGGCTATTGTGAAGGGCATAGGGCAGTACGAGTGGATGACTATCAGCTCACAGCCAAGAAGACTCATCTTAAACTTGTTGAGGAGCTACACTGTAATTGCAGAGGTTGAAGGAAGCATAAGTGTACAATCAGACAAACAAGAGAACACTTATATAATGTAATTACCATGAGACTTTTGCAAACATTTCATCTTCAGCCTGTGCTTTGAAGACTGTGATAGTAATGTTTAAAGAAGAAACTAGAAAATGCTAGCAAATAATTACTAACGGTCAAAGATTATCTGGTATCTAAGTAACTTCAAATCTCCCTTTTTAACTCAACCTCAAATTCAAACAAATTATTTCAATTTATTTACTCTCTCCTGAATGTCTGGATCTAAGTTGCTAAGTTTCCACAAGAGCTATAACAGATTTTTAAAAGCATTTCTTAAAAGAGACAAGTATTTAAAAAAAAAGAAATCCAAAGCACAGCCTACCTTTCTATATGCAGATGACAAAAGGTACTCTGAAAATCTCTCCTGAGTAAGAGTTACAAAAAGTGGTGTTTTCCTGTTTAAGGTACGTTGCACTATCTGTAGCATTTTCTCATAAATTCTCTAAAGGGAATATTGTGAGAATATAGAGAAGAATGGCATGACTAGAAAATGCCTATTCATTTCCAGAGGTTATACTGGGTCCAGAAGAACTGATGTTATAATATCACACTGTCAATGGTGACCAAACAGGAGTGCCTGTCTCTACAGCCAAGAAAAAAACAAACCACAAAACCAAAAAGAAACCAAACACTGTACAACAGTTTATGAAAGACAGAAATGGGATATTTTGGGGAAAAAATGTTCAAACACAAAACACATCATTCATTTACAAACAAATCAGAGTAGATCTGAGCATGCCAAAAGGTTCCTTGTGACAGTCCACAGCAAACAAGTGTGAAACACTAAGCTTGAAGGGTATGCAGAGGCAATTAATTCTTATTTAAAATCAAATGTAAAGAACTCTTCCACAAAACTTTCAGATGTTGTTTTAGTGCAGTTGCTTTCATCTGACCTCACAAGAAAAGCCATGTTAGTTCCCTTAAACGCTATAAATACCATGCACCAAGTATTCAAGTATACGCCAAGTCTCTTTTGTTCATATTCTCTGACCTTGACTTTCTTCTACTTAGCAACCATCACTGCATCTCTCTCCCATTTATTTTTCCCATTCTCCTTTAAACCCTTGTAAAACGTTTGACTCACCACATCCTTTAGACAATATTCTCTCTTTTGTTCTTTGTTCCTTTCTTCAGCTGTCAACATTCACTTGCTCCTGAGTTCCGAGATGAAGCATGCATGCCTCCAACAATTCACTCCTGACTGGTAATGGTCCATCAGTAACTATTGAACCAGGGCTGCTTTTTCCCATGCATATCACTTTACATCTATCTTTGCTGAATTTCCTCTCCTGTTTTATTGCCTTGTTATCTTGTCTCACAAGGTCCTTCTGTGACTCTTTGACAGTATGATCTTGTCCTTAGCACATTGCTATCAGCTACCTTTCTTATCCCACAGCTCACCATCCCCTCCAAGTATCTTCATGTGCATGAAAACTCTATGGAAACTACCTTCTGCTACCATCTTTTAAATAATTACTTATCATGCAAGCGCTTTCCCTCTTACCCTATGTTAGTTCCCTTAAAAGCACTTAGTGACGGATTTTGTTGAGAACCTTCTGAAAAAACAAAGACCCAATATCAACTAGACAATCCTTAATCAGATACAGCTGACTCCCTCAAAGAACTCTTTAATGTTCCTATGGCAGGACTACCCTTTGCAGAAGCTATAGTGACTTATCAAAAATAGATAATATCCACTTTCTCCTCTCCCATTTCTATGATTTCTACTTAGTTGCCCTTTAAAGACTTTGAGGTCTGCAGCTCCCTAAATATCCCTGGACTTCTTGAAAAACTAAGCCTCAAAACTCAGACCTTAAGTAGCAAGGAAGTATGTTCAATTTCTGAATTATTATTTCTTTGTGCAATTATGTTTCAACATATCTGAACAGACTACAGGGTTAAAGGAGAATCCAGGATGGAAGAAACCCCAGGAGGTCCCCAGTCCAGCCTCCTGTGAAGTAAGGGCAGTTCTGAGGTCAGATCAAGTAGTTCATAATTTTAACCAACCTGTTTTTGAAAAGCTCCAAGGACAGAGATTTGCAGAGGCTCTCTGGGCAACTTGTTCCAATCCAACACTTAGGGGAAAAGTTTTACCTTATATGCACTCCGAATCTTTTTTATGTTTCAACTTCTGTTCATTGTCTCATCCTCCCACCATGCATCCCCAGTTTAAAGGGCATGGTTCAAGTGTACCATATGCACCCACAAAGGCCAGAAATTCAACACCACGTAGCATCTGCAATACTATTCAGGTCTGCATTGTTGAAAGAAAAAGCAATCTCGAGCAGATCACAAACTGCATGCAAGATACAAACTTAGAGTGCTTAGCTAAACACAGTGCAACTGCACAATGGGTATCTATGTTTAAAGAAAAAAAAAAAAACAAACCCAAAAATCAGAAGCATTCTTTTGTTTTGTCTGTATTTCCACAAATGGATTGCATCTTGGTTCCTCAATTTCTGCCTGTCAAAATGAAAAGTCAGTATCTGTTACTAAAGAAACCCCATCAAACAAAACAAACCAACAAACCCTAACCACTATAGATTATATAACCAATAGCAGAGCTGCAAATGTTTTAAAACAGTGGGCCAAAAGACAGTAATTAATTTGCTGAAAAATAGCAGTATCTGAGTTAGAAGTGACACTGGGAGTAGAGAAGCAGACAGATTCTGAAACAAGAACAGACACAGAATGGCAGACGCAACACACATTTTAGATACAGAACCCCATCACCTACACAGGATACGGGACTAGAGGACACAGAACAAAGAACCACTGTGTGTGGGCATCTCTTTTACAAGATGCACAGAGGAACAGGAAGTCAGCTCTGAAAAACAAATCCCTCTGATGACAAGAATTCAGTATTTTTTTACACTGCTTGTAACGCTCCTAAAACTAAAAAGCTCTCTTTATTAAAATGAAGGAAAAACATGTATGAGGTACAGTGTTTCCAAAAGGTTTCCATGAAATAAAGTTGTCAGATTTTTGTTTGTCTCTTTTCCACTGATGCTCTCAACTCGGCAGCGATGCAAGAACACATTTGCAAGGAAAAGGCATCAAACTGGCACAAAGACGTCACAAACAAACTCCACAAGTTTGCAATTTTCTTACCACTGCTGGAAGCCTGCTGTGGCCCTGAACACGCTCTTAGCAGGTATGAATTAGGAGAGAACTCCTCATCAGGATTGGTGTCCATGATTTGATGGGACGTATTGCTGTCTAGCAATGGCATCTGGCAGCTAACTGGTGGAGGATTATGAGAACTGGGCAGCTGAGCAGATGGGAGAAGGCTAGACGAGGATGTAGGTGGAATGGGACGACCTGGGAAAGAGGACACAGGGATCAAAGATCAGTAATGAATGTAATGAAAAACAGTCAAGTAATTGCACTGTAAGTGTCCATCGTTACACATGATTGCTGCTGTGCAGAGCCATACAATCTCTATGCGGGTGCAAACTTGTCCCTTTGTATCATATTCAAGGCATTGTGAGTAGCTATGTTGTGGACTCACTCCAAAAATCTCTTCACAGCGTCAGCTTGTAACTCATCAGGTGAACAGACGCTGGGTGAATGAGAGCAGCTGCCCACCTCTGGATCAGGAGCAGCCTGTTCTGCGTGGGCACCACACACACAGCAGCCAAACGCTGACGGGCCCCAAGCTGGAAGCCCAGATGTTGCAAAGCACAAGCACATCAGCTACACATTTCAACAAAATAATTTTCACAGAACATTTTATTTTTTTCCTAAATAATATCAGTGAAAAAGGGCATTATAATGAGTTGACTCGTGGTATTACAAGTCTATAACAACCTCTTAAAACAATGGTGGTGGCATGATTTCTTTTTTTACCAGGGAAATTGCTCTAGTCCAGGAATCTATTTGAGGCATGTAACAAGGACCAGATGAAGGTTATCTCTAAACTAATGGTCTCTCTGTGTTGTAGATCTTTCCAAAAGCCAGCGACAGATGTGACAGGAAGCACAGGGGATGGCAGAACTGAAAGGGAATTAATTCCATTAGTAGACATGGGTTAAACTGGAATACAGCAGGAAAGCCTGGAAACTCTGAGCTTTCCTGCCCTTTCATTTGTTTCTGTATTGATGCTATAAAGGAAGAACTCCCTGTCCAGCTCACCAGATACATTAATTTAAACTCTGAAACCCAATCCTTAATGAGTACCATACACCTCAGTACACTGTAACAACATATTTTTGGTCAACAAAACTCATGGTCTCCAGTCAACAAAATGCTCATTCTTATTTATTCTTTGCTTTTGTGAACTTTACTCTCATAACTTTTTATCAATCCATTCCATCAAATGCACACAGATGAAGACAGGTTTTGGATTTTTTTTTTAACACTGCCTATTAGAATATGACCAGTTATAGGGATGTGAAGAAAAGAAACAGACATTCTGATCTCTGTAAGTTTATCTAGTGCATTGGAGAAATTGTTCATGAATAATTTATATATAGGAAAATATGACCTCTGTGATACTGTCAAAGTCTGTGAGGCAAGGAGAGATCTGCTGCATGCTAGCAACAAATGTTTAAATGCAGCAAAACTACATAAAATGGTGCATCCTGATTTCCATCATTCTTAAAGAAACAGCAAATACACATGGTCTTTGTCTTTAATTACAGCGTCATTTTTGGCATCGAGAACACCACAATTTAGATGAATTACACTGACGTTTGTACCAGAGGTAATCTTCAGGACTCGCCTATCAAATTCCTGAGGAGGGTAAAAAAAAAATTAAAATCAAAGAAATTAAAAAAATCTGGCCATCAATAAATTATGTTTTGGGAGTAGCAATCAATGAAAAGTACCCACAGATACTGAAAAAAGAAATAATAATCTTTCACTGCATGGTACCAAACAAACTGCACAAACTACTTTCTAACCTCCAAAAAGTTTGAAATAAAATAAATACCTGCAGACAAGCAAGTGACTATTATGCTTATCTTTCAGCAGTGTATACATTGAGAAGACTGCATGACCAAGTTACCATATGGTAGAAATGTGTTTAAGCTACACCTCACAATAAACCCCATCTACAGTCTTTTGTTTACTATGTATTAAACTTTTACATTCGTTAATTATATAGTAAATGCTATTGGCATACACAGGGGAGGTCATCTAGCAATGGCATGGGCTGGAGATGACCCAGAGATGATAGTAAGAGCTGTATCAGATGCCCCTTCCTTTTGCCTGTTCAGCAAATGGGAGTTGGACAGCGGATGGAGACAAAGCAAGGGACACAGGCAGTCAAGGGTGGCACACCCACCACCCTCCACCTCCAGCACAGGCATGTTCTCACTGCATTTCCAAGTCAGCCTAACCGCAGCACCTACACTGTCAGCAATGTCAAGTTCTCTTTAAAGAGTGAGAAATGCTACTAAGCATGTTAGGAAACAAGTAGATAATATAAGATCCATGTTTTTGCAGTGCACAGCACTATAAATTAAGCAGGCAGCTGATGAAGGGAAAACGTTCCTGAGGTACAGTACATTCAGCAGACTCCTATTCCTCCCCAGAATAACTGCTTTCTGCAAGTTAAAAACCCCGTCCTTCAAATACTTGTGCAAAGCACGTCCCACCAGTGGACCGGGCACTCCCCGGAAGAGTCATATTTAATAAATTAAATACATATTGTCATAACTGGCATATAAATATTTTGTGTTTGATAACATTACTGCAGTTAACTGACAAGAGGAAAAACCATCCATTTTCTGTAGAGTAACAGCATTTATAATTTTTGTAGTTTAAATGGTATTTGTACTTCAGCACCCTGAAGGCCAGTGTGGAGCCCCTGCAGCAGGCGAAGCTTTCCGCAGGGGACAAAGTCATTTTCCCCCAGAGCTAAGCAGCCTGTGCTGGTTGCTCTCAGGGGAAAGACAAGACACATCACTGTAGCAAGCTGTAATGCTGATCTATTTGTAAAGAGGACTCAGTTAACCCTTTATTCTTCACACTGCACTCCAAGCTGACAAGACGAAAAGCCTCAAACGAAATACACAAAAGAGGAACAAAAATCTAACCATCTGTGATAATTTTCTTCAGCAGCAAGTTGCTTTCTTCTGCCTAAACGCTTGTTTTTCTCTCAGGCAAACAAGCTTCAAAACAGTGAAAAAGAAAGATATAAATCAGGATTTGGATGACAGAGAGTTATCACTGAGGAAAGGTTACTTCCAGTGCTTCTGAAGCTCCTATCTCTCTGAAAACAACAAATGAACAAAACCAGCCAAGCTAAGAAAAAGGTTTTCACTGAGGCTATTTCACAAGACCTGAAGGAGAAAATAAGGTCTTCCTAAAAGCATGGGGCTGATACTCTTCACAGATCTGTTTACTGATGGTTTTAGCTATTTTTTCTGCATCAAAGCAGATAGTCACAGCAACTATGGATGAAGCTGATAGAGTCCTATCACACCAGGGAAACAGAGAAGATAGCTTTGAAACAATTAAAAAACAATCATCCTAAAAGAGATCTGGAGACAATAACTCATCACCTCTGACTTCCATAGCAATGAACCACTGAAGACAAATCAGTGCTATGGATTTGTGTCTCCCATTTAATAAAATGAAGAACACCCTACCTTTCATTCTGCAAAAATAGCAGCAAACCCAAGGGCAGGGTGAAGACTATAAAAAAAGAGTAACAATTACGTTACTGCGGCAGAGGCAAAATATGCCCCAAAGGCAATTTCTATCACTGTACAAAGACTGGTATCTTTTGTCCATAGCATCTTTGGGGGCAGAGAAGCAGAGCCCAGTGACACCATTTTCACCAATACACTGTAGATGTGCTCTGTCAAGGAAGAACTGGTGCAGGTGTCTGTGGAGTGCAGTCACTATGTCTGCAACTATGTCCTTGCAGGCTGCATGTATGATGGGCTGGCTACTGTCTGCTCTGCTCCATGGGGCTACCTGGAGCTAAGCTTGAAGAACTTCCACTGGGCTCCTGAAGCCTTAAGATCTCTCTTTTGGTCTAGTGGGATTTTGTTGCTGGTGGGTTTTTGGGTTGGTTGTTTGGGTTTTTTTAAACATCAAAATGACTGAAATGTTGTAAAGGTCATGTGGTGGTTCCCCAGAGTAGGAGGAGTTGAGCATCACTGTTGCCAAGACACAGCTCCATCACATCATCAACACATCAACTCCAGCTGCACTCAGGGAGTGAAAGCATTTCTATTGGCAAGATTTCCAAAGATAACACTGAAGACAAACAGTCTAAGCAGTCCCTCTCCCTCTCAATCAGATAGTGGAACTATCTCTTTTCTCAACCACACCCAGGTTTCTTAGAGCCTTTCTTCCAAACCTCAAAATCCAAAATCAACTCTAAGGGGACTAAAGCAATTGGGAAAAGGGCACTGAAGAAATTGACAGATACTTGCCAAAACTTCTATCTCCTTTACAAAAATAGAAAACCAGTTAGGTAAGATGATCTGATGCAGCGTAAAATATAGTTTTGAAAGCTTTTTGAATTCACATGGTACAAGCCAAACAATGCACCTGTTTAGAAAACATAAGCCTAGAAATCATAATCTCCCCTGCGTAGGTACAGAATTTTCATAGTCTGGAAGTTGCAATCTTGTTTAATATAATTATCCTAAAACTCAAGGTTATTTCCTCTTAGGTACATATTATAATTTACATTTCCATTCCCAAGCAATCCTACTACAGGTAGACATTGGGATAAATTAAGTAAATTCCAAACAAAACAAAATAATCCCAGGCTCTTTCTGACAGCAATGCATAAAGTCTCTTTGGCTCAGCGTTGCAGTAGTTTATAGTTAGATCTTGTCATGAGACAAAAAATGTTTATATGGTATTATACATGATAGAAGGAAAAAATAAAAAAGGTAACCAGTTTCTGTTAGAAAAAAAAATCCAATGTCAAAATATATCCATATTTAATATGTTTCTCTTCCCTATCCTCTGAAGTAGAAGTGTTTGCTGCTCATCTAGGAATACAATTTGAGAACTGCAGATAATAGAAAAGGGATGTATGAGGAACCACCAGCAAGTCCTGATCTCTATTTTTCATTACAGATGCGTTGTGCAAGCTTGTTCATGTTTTGTTATCTTCCTTAAACCATCTGACCTCAGTATGTGGTTATTATTTCCTGAAGTAGTGCGCCCATATAATTCTGGAATATGAAAATCACTGTAGCAAGGCAAGATAATATCATTACAAAAATCTCTGCAGAAGAATAAGACTAACTTGGAAATCAATCACTTCTCTTCAGACTTTCAGTGATAAAGTTAAATTAATTTTCTCAAGCAATCCATCTACAAAATATACCAGTTTTATGGAATTTGGGTGTTCAAAATAAGTAGACAGTCATGACTTAAAAATTATCTGAACCAACTCAGTATGTAAAGGAATAATTTGCTGCTGTCAAAAGCTAATGTCACTTAATTCTTGTCTTGTTAAATCATTGATGGTCCTTTCTTTTTTAGTTAAACAAAGATAAATAATAAAAACAATTTACAGCTAGAAGATGTTAGGGTTCTGCAGCTGTTCAATGTCTTTTGGGGAGATTAGATTCTGTAACGAGAAGTTATAAGACTCATTTTATAAAAGCTGTTGCTGTCTTGGGAAAAAACATCAGTGAATAAGATTAGAAAACTCTTTTCCTTCATGAACCTATTACACTGGCAAGCTGATTACTTGGCATACGTTTGATACCTTCATAGCTGGAAAACAGCAATTTGTTTCAGTGATATTTTCCCATCACTCACAAAGCAAAAATGTCTTTTCTATTCTTACTGTACCTCAGATTCAGTCAGTAAAACCAGAGCAAGACAAAACAGACAAACCCACACAAGCATAATTCATACAAACTCAAATTAACTTAGCATCCCTAAAAAAGGTTGTACTGATATAACTGCAACATTAAATAATAACAACTCAACAACTGTCTCTTCCTTGTGGGATGAAACCAACATTCTAAGATTATGAATGTTTGGTTTAGAAGAAACCTAGTAGAAGATTCACAACTATCACCATATTTGATTGACCTTTCACTAAATTTATAGTAACTTAATCTATGCAGCTTTTAAAAACCGAGATGATAAAAACCCTCTTAGCTATCAATCTTACCATCCAAGTATTTATGCCAGGAAACTCCACTAGTGAAAACGTTGTAAGGCTCTAGGTAGGTAACTACCAGATACCCTATGAAATCTACCCCCTTCGATAAATCTGCAAGTACTTGATTTGATCTTTTAACTAGTGATGCAGACAGTTCAGACTATGCTGTGCTACAAACTCATTTTCACTATTCAAACGCCTCCTGTTTACCTTCACCTTATTTTACTCAAATACTGATAAACAGCCACTCATGCCAGCTCCACAACACATCCTCCTCAATGATGTTAGCTTTAATTTTGTTAGAGAAAGTTATTTCCAGGAACACTGCAACACTTTTGTGATTTGAGAGTCAAGAGTTGCTAATAGGTGGGAAAAATAACACTATCTTGAACAAACATGAGAAAACTATGAGCTGCAGTTACTTAACTGTGAAACTGGTAGGAGATGCAGATAGTGATTAGGAAGCTTGTGTTAACTATTTCCAACCTACTAAAAAAACCAGTTTTAATTTCTGGTGAGCAAATCGGAAATGAACACAAAGCTTCACTCATCAGTCTTCTGTAAATGGATAAGTGAGCGATATGCTTAGAATCTGCTTTATCATCTAGTGAAGTGCCAGTGCTATGTGTCAAGGTCTGCTTCAGTCTGTTAATGTCTCTTTTTCTTAGTTATACCTAGAGTTAGAATTTGGTGTTCCTATTTGTTTTCTAAATGTGTGCAGAATGCACTTCTGAATTAGTGCTAAACATTTGCCATGATACACTCCAGAGATGTTTTTATTCTAGTGCTGGGAGACGCTAAGGTGCAGTAAGAAAAGTATCAGTATGATGGGAATTAATCTTTCATTACTCTTGATACCAATACTTACATTTACATGATATTATCTTGATATTTACATTTTTCTTGCTTCATCTGGTTTCTTCTCTCAAGATCCAGCCTTGTATTTCTAACACAACCTGTTTTGACATTAGCAGAAGTTTTGGGTGCAGACGGAAACTAGAGGCTTGACTTTTCAGTCACGTGTGTCACTCGTAGGATTTTCCAAAGCAGAAAAGCACATAAACATTTAACTTTCTGGTCTCTTACTGCCTCTTTCGTCGGCATCTTTTCTTCTTCTTAAGCATATAACTGGGTGGTACAAATGTTGAAGACTATTACAGTATTTAACACTGAACACTTGTGTGCCCTGACAGGAAGTTACCATGCCCCATAAGAGATCCTGTGTCAAAAATGAACAATCCAGCATTCAACAGCGAACCACAGTGAAAGTTCAGCTCCGTGTAAGTCAACACAGATTCTGCTTTTGACTTCAACACAGATGGGATTTCACACTGGGGTACTAAAAAGCTTTCACATGGAGAAAAGCTCTCCCAAGAGCAATCCTTTCCTGACTGGAATGCCAGGCTGCTGCTGCTCATTCAATTCAGGATGGTCCACTGCACTCAGATCTAGGAATACAGATTGGAGTTAAACTGCAGTTCCAAATCCAAGGGGAGCATGAAACACCATCACTAATATAGAGCAGGCCCATTCAGCCCTTGAAAAACCTCTCTGGCATCTTCTGGTAGAGCAGCCCACTCCCTGAAGAAATGGAATACAGGAACTATCCAAATACAGGACCGTGGGCAACCTATCAAACTGTTAATAAGAGACTCAAGTGCAGATACAATTTTATTCAACTCCAGTACTGAATAAAGTTTGAAATATTCTGTCTTCATAGAGTTGATTTCCATTTCAGAATCTGTGAAGCAGACTCAAATAAAGGAACAATATAAATTAGGGAAGAAAGGAAAATAGTATTCATAGCTTGTGGGCCACACCTTACATGAATACTGGAATCCACTCACTTTGCTTACATGAAAGCTGAAAAATTGATTTCTTGAGAAGGTTTATGTCAAATGTCACTTTATGTGAAAAGATTTAGCCAAAATAAAACCTTTCTGAGTGGCAGATTGCAAAGTAACAGCTATCAGACCATTAACTATTTCACCATTGCTGTGCATTGTTATAATTAATGGCACTCTGGAAGAGCAGATCAGGAAATTAAAAAGATAAAATTTCCTTTTAATGAAAAGGAATCATAGACACGAAAGGCTACTACATTGGAAAGGAAGCTTCACTCTGCAGTACTAAGAAAACTTAAAACCTGGTTAAAGGGCATTTGAATGCACAAAATTAGATATGTTAAAAAGGTAAGAAATCTTTTCATTATAGTTACAGTTTAAGTTGCCAGAATGAAGGAATAGAGATAGCAGTTTAATTCCCTCTAAAACAAACGGGTTCTTCTCCACTACTTTTAGTAAAATAAAAAAAAACCAACAACAAAAAAATCCACCCAGAAAAAAAAACCCCAAACAAACCAACCAACCACTGAAAAAACCACAGAATCATTAAGGCTGGAAAAGACCTCTAAGATTATCGAGTCAAACACTTGACACAACAGCACTATTCCACTACATCATGGTCTGAAGTACTATGTCAACATGGGTTTTTGAACACCTCCAGGATTAGCGATTCCACCACTTCGCTGGGCAGTCTGTTCCAATGCCTGACCACCCTCCCAGTAAAGAATTTTTTCCTAATATCCAATCTAAAAATCCAGCAGGCTACAGAATAGCTTTAACATACCAATAAATATTTCAGCAGGAACTGTATCTTTAAAATAATGACAATTCCTCTGATCTTTTCAATCCTCAAGTATTTTGTAACTAAAGCTCAGAACATGGACAGAGAAGAATTAAAGCAACTCAAGCTGAAATATGCTACTTAGGAATCCAAAGTTTGTTTACACCATTAGAAGGCACTCAAATATATATCCCCATAAATGACAAGGTCCCAGTAGCAAATTAACAGGAACAATTTTCCCATCTCAGGAGCTGTCAAGATGGGTTCTGTTAGCCAATTTATCTTACTCTAGCACATCTCTGGTGCTTGTCAATCAGTATGTGAAACATTTGGTACTGATTGCCATTTTTCTATCCACTTCCTTTTGCCTCTCGTACCAGGCAATTTACTGCAAGTCAATCAAGGTTGAAGCAGACCTTGTTTAAATAAAACACTGTTGAGTTCTTTTCACACCAACAATTTCAAAACCGGAATGAGCTGCAGCTTTTCGCATTTACATTTATACTACTTTTTCTGCTTTTCCCAAATGCCATGCTCAAGCTCTAAGTCATAACTAAACTCAGATGGAGACTTAAGGAGAAAACAGCCAGGGAAGATGAACTGAATACAACTGTACGACTGTCATGCATTTGGTCTATCAGTGGAAAGGAAGAACACTAAAAAATACTTAAGTAATCTGGGATTATTTCTTTTTCACTCTTGCTTGAAGTCAAGGTGTCCACAACATAAAAGCACCTTCTAACTTGTCTGAACTTAACTCAGAATATTTATTTCAAATACTCATTTACATAACAATTGTAAGATAAGGAGACTAATCATAGCTGCATATCACAAATACAAGTATGAAGAAGATCAGTTCTCTCAGCTAAAAAGATGATCCTATATGAAATATACTGTCAACTTCCCTCACACATCCAGATGAAAAAATCCCCAGGTCTAACTTGGGCACTACCTTGGCATGACCACAAAGCAGCGAGGTAGAGAAACACGGCAGAAACAACTTCCTTGGCATTACAGTTATTTAGCACACTAAATCAAATGATCTACAACACGAATAAAACAAAATTAAGGTTAGATCAACCTTTAAGACCTCACAAGTAACAACCTTGACAGAGGACACATTCTTTAACAATGGACACAAAGTAGTTACATTACTGTTCTTATAAAGGACATTATCTAGTACTCCTCTTTCTTTATATCTTTCAAAAGAAAAAAAAGAAAAGAAAAAAAAAGTACCAACCAGACACACCCCCTTCAAAGACATATATATATATATATATATGCACGCACACACACACACACACACACACACACACACAGACACAAGCATATACAATATCTATTGTTTTCTGAATGAGATATATATATATGTGTATATATAAGATAGACACTAATCCACTACATACATGTGGTAAAAAAAATAATAGTTTTTGAAAACTATCAATTCCTTCTCTGGTCTAGAATTTACAGCTACAATAAAGTATAAAAAGTGCTCAGATTATTCAAAAGGATGCCTGATTCAAGTCTGTCAAATATGCTTGTCGTAAATGCCTTGTATAATTTTATGATAGGGATGTCCCTAGCACTACTTGCTAGTACTTCAATATGAGACTTAATATCTCCTCAATATATAGCATGATAAAATGCATAAAACATTTGTGACAGAGTCAAAGACTGACTGAAAAATGCAGTAAGCCTATTGTATATGGTGTATGCAATCGCCACTCTTCTTCTGTGCAGTATTTAAACATGATGCCATCATAATGCACAATAAAAATCAAATGGGTTCTATTTCACTGTCATTTGGATAAAAGATATTAGGAAAAAAAGAAATCATGAAAAGGGTTGTCAGGTATTAAACAGGCTGCCCAGTGCCCAGGGATGTGGTTGAATCATCATCTCTGGACATGCTTAAACATCACATATATCTGGTGCCTCAGGACATGGTGTAGCAACAGAGTTGGTGGAGTGGTTGGACTTGATGATATACTGTGTGATACTGTGATCTCAGAGGTCCTTTCCTGCCTGAAGGATTCTATGATTCTACAAATGCATCAGTTTAATATAAGCAAATGTTAAACATCTTAGAACATTAGTCTCATAAAAAGCAAAACCCTCCCATCCTATATCCTTACTAAAGGGGATTAATTCAGGTAACCCTGCTGAGGCAGTCTCCAATATAAGGATCTTCCTTTACACTGCTACAAATAATAGGTGAAAATTCCCCACATACTAGAGCTAGGTGTGGTCAAATCAGTTACCCTGATCCATGCAAGCATGATGGAAGTCTATGTTGTATAACAGCTGCCACTGGCTCACAGGAAAAGTTCTCCCAGAGGTAGTATAACAATCCCAGATTCCCAGTTAAACTCCACTAATGACACAAGATAACAAGTGGTTTCGTTGCCTAGTCTTCAAAACAATGCCTCCTACACTAAATCACAATGAATTACAGTTACATAACATTGATTTTATCATTTGCAATGAGGAGAACACTTTCTTAGTAAAAAAATTCTCCATTCATTCCACCTCTCATAGAGAAAAAACAACAATCCATTTCAATCCTCAAAATGCTCTGGGCCTTTTCAGATCTAAACTCTGCCGCTGGCCAAGGCATGCATGGCATTTCTAGCAGTGCTTTCAACTCAGAGCTTTCAGAAAGCTCATGTGAGGAATGTAGCTTTATACCTGAGCACTGTCAGTTAATTGGAAAGGCAGTTCCTCCAAAATAAAAACAACAGAACAAACAACAAACCCCATACTTGCTTATGAACTGTTTCTTTCCTCACAGCAGAGACTGTCTTTTCAGCACTGAGACATCTTCCCCAACAGTTCAACCAATTTCTTGGTATATGCTTTCTGATTATCCATGTAAAACGATATGCAAAGTGTTCCTGCTGTAGGAAGAAGTCATAAATGATGGGTGAAGTTACTTCATAGCTGAAAGCTCTAAACAAGCAATTGGTTTAGGTCAGAACTATCAGAAGACTGTCTTTCCTGCTTAACCCCAACTAGATCCTCCATCCCCCAGCTCTTCTCAGACTTTCAACTAGAGCCCTGCAGTGACTTAACACAACATTTGATGGATTGTAAGGGAATATAGATAAAGTTAGTAGGACAGAGAGGATCAATACAGAGAGAAGCAGCACACAGAGTCGGGCATCTAACCTGTCAGAGGGTTACAAAGGCAGAGTTAGTTACAATTCTCTCTGAAAAGTCAATCACATACTTCACCATCCTCACCATTAGCCAAAAGTTCAGGACTTCTATTTGTTCCTATCCTCTTCCTTCCCCTCACTCAGATGGCTTAAAACCTTAATTTTAACCCAAACCTGCAATTTTAGTTGCTAAGAGAATTGCACTTCTCTGTCTCTCTACAGCCCCAGGGACTAATTGAGAAGATTACCTGAAGGCTCTGGGTCTAAATTCTCAAGGAAGAAAAACCTGTTTAAAGTGATTCCTACAAAGAAGAATGACAGAAATAGGAACTTAACTAGGAGATCTTTCTGTCACTGGAGGCTTTTATATTTCAAATGACAGCACACTGTATGTGATCATGTGCTGGGAAAACCAGTAATAATAACACAGTGAGTTTCAGTGATCTCTTTTATTGCAGCACAAAGAAATCTACGTGATAGATAAGGAGCTTCTTTTCCACACCAATCACTGAACTAGAAAGCAGTCTTGATATAAAAATATTATAATCTAAGCAAGGGTCAAATTATCTTTGATAACTTGTCATGGTGAACAGATGAACTTCGTTAAATACATAAGGCTGAAATAATGCTTCTCTCCAGCTATCATGGAGATCATGCTAAAGTGGCACTGAGGATTAAATGGACTAGATATATAAGAAAGACTCAAAGACAATTTTAAAATTGGTTGATGAAAAGCTCAACTTGAGCCTGCAGTGTACGCGTGCAGCCCGGACAGTCAACTGTGTCTGGGTTACATCAAGAGAAGCGTGGCCAGCAGGGCAAGGAAGGGGATTCTCCCCTTTACTCTGCTCCTGTCAGATCCCACCTGGAGTACTGTGTACAGTTTTGGAGGCCTCAACACAAGAAGAACATTGAACTGTTGAAGTGAGTCCAGAGCAGGCCACAAAGATGATCAGAGGGCTGGAGCAGCTCTGCTATGAGGACAGGCTGAGAGAGTTTGGGCTCTTCAGGTTGGAAAAAAAGAAGGTTTCAAGAAGATCTTATAGTAGTCGACCAATATCTGAAGGGGGCCTACAGAAAGGCTGGGGAGGGACTACTTACAAGGTCTTGTAATGACAAGATGAGGAGAAGACAGGATGAATGGGTTTAAACTGGCAGAGGGGAGATTTGTACTAGCTGTTAGGAAGTTCTTTCCAGTGAGGGTGGTGAAACACTGGCACAGGTTGCCCAGGGAGGTTGCGGTTGCTCCCTCCCTGGAGGTGTTCAAGGGCAGGTTGGATGAGGTCTTGAGTGACCTGTTCTAGCGGGAGGTGTCCCTGACTATGGCAGAGGGTTGGAACTGGATGATCTTTGAGATCACTTCCAACTGAAACCATTCTATAGTTCTATGACTCTATGATAAAAGATGCTGTTTTGCCTAAACTTAATGAAAACTGGAACACTCACACTCCTATCAGAAGTCATGATCCCATCAAAAACTGTTCAACAAAACTGTTCCAGTAAGGTCGGTTAATAGAGATAATCCATCACAATCCAGTCCATTTGGGGCTTTTGTTCTTAAACGCTTCAGTAAATGGGCCTGTTTGTTAACTCCAACAGATAATTATGAAGTGCAATAAAAAATTCAAATTATGTTAATAGGCCAGAGAACAACGGCTGTTTCTGAAATCACTGGCAATTACTAGACATAATGGTTCTCAATTAAGCTGGAGGGTATTTTCAATCGCTCATAATTCACTATTTTAAAAGTATCATAAAAATATATAAATGTGAGCTGTTAATAAAACTTTCAGTCCAGTGACGTGGTTGTTTGCCACAGAAAATAAGAGCTATTTTATTTTTAGTGTGTTTTTTCTCTTGTGAATGATACCTGAAGACATTGCTAGTGAAAGGCAGGTAACTGTAAGGGATTTATTTCTCACAGTGCTGTGAGGTGCGAGAGGAGGTGTACTTCTTTCTTAAGCAACTTCAGTTTCCCTTAGGAATGCAGTCAGCAGCGATGCTGCCTACACCAACTCTGCTTTTAGGTACTGCAGCTTACTACGTGAATGTTAATGTATATGTGGATATCAGCTAGGAGACTTGTTGCTTGTCCACTTTCAGATTTTAACGTCAGATAGCAAAAGTAAAAGTAGAAAAATTAAGACCTAACTTAAGACGAAGAAATCTTAAGGATCATCTTTCACTTATAAGATCGATGCATTGTGTATTTCCACTGACCCAAATGAAACAAACTCCTTTAATAAATGAAGCCATTAAGGAAAGATCAATAAGCAGTAATTACTACCCACACTTCTACTAAAATGACTACTTACTTATCCACCACTTGTGTAACGTTGCATTAGGAAAATGGCACCTTTAGCAACTGCTAAATTCTCATTTTTAACATTCCTACATATGATTAACAATCACCTCACAAGAGACTTCCCTGAATCCCCTAAGAGGACATACTTAAACACATGGATGTGTGCGTGTGTTTTATTTATTTACTTATTTCAAAAATCAGCTGCACCTTAAGAACATTTTCTCTTATCCAACCACTTCAATTTTCCTCCTGTCAAGTTTCTTTCATTTTTATTCAAACATATTGGCACACATTATTTCTGAGAATGAGTAAAGAAATCATTCAAGAACTATTCCTAACCATTAAAGTTTATGTTTTCATGTTTAATCAGAAACTCGAAGACTTGAGCACAACACTGAATCAGCAGTGGAAGACAGTCATTCGTCATCCAGATCTTAGGATCTGTTGAGAGTCTTTATTGCTTTGACCTCATTAAAACGGTGCAAACCATGAGCTAACATAAATCTCTCTCTCTAAATACTTTCCTCTTTAGCTTTTTAATAGTTACATACAAAAGGAAAGGTTAAAGCCAATTAAAAGAGATACAAATACAATTATTTTTTATTATTTGATTTTGTCATTATTTGATTTCTGAGTGAATTATTAATTACACTGTTTACTGACTCTCCTTGAGGTTTTCTGTTTTCTTGGTGGGAGTTGTATTTTGGTATTTTGTTTAAACCCTTTACTTTTATTCCATTTTCTCCTTCACTACTTACTTTACTCTCAAAGCTAAAGTGCTACAGCTGGACAAGTATATCCACACAAGCACTAAATATGTAATTGTAGTTTCCTTCCAAACGGGACAAAAATATTCTGAACTCACTCCTCTGCAGTAAGAGCTTGGATTTCTATCTCATTAAGATCATCACACAATACCAACAGATGCTTAAAAGCATCTAACATTGAAGTGACTGTTGAGAAAACTGAAACAGAAGTACTGATGAATGATAATCTAATGATACTGCAAAGTCAAGCAAAACACACATGCAGAATTCCGTTAAACCCAAACAAAAAAATCCTCATGAAATAGTCACCATCTTTATGTTGCTTCATATTGCTTGAAAATAAGGCAGAGGGTAAAGACTCCCAGAATTCCCAATGACCCCAGTTGCTGCTATGCACACAAAACTGTGAAGAGACTATTACCATTAACATTATCATCATAGTAAACAAGCATCTGGCTGTCAGTTAAAATACAGCTTTTCTCTACCAATAATAAGAAGCATTTTCTGCTAATTTCTATTATCTGTAAATCTCTCTTGGCATTCCAACTCTGCACTTAACGTGCTGTACACGCTTCACTTTCTGCACAATGAACACTCGCATCAAATGTCAGCATGTCTTCTAGTTACCTTACAGATAGGTAGGGATTTACTCAATGAAATATCTACAAAATAAGACGATAAGGAACAAAGCAATATTTACTTGTTATGTCAAAGATATTCAACAGAAATATTTTCTTTTGTATTGAGGAAATAATCACAACCTGTTGCAGAAAAGGTACTTGTTTCTTGGTTAGCTTTATTAATTTAATTGCCGGATGGGAGCTGAATTCAAGTCCAGGTCAGTTATTTATTTATTTATCAGTGGATGACATCTCTAAATGAGGGAAGTACAGAAGTACATCAGACCCAAGTGAACGGTACTTGCTCATTTTCAGGTACGATGATTTGCTCTCTGCTAGACTATTCCTACAGGACATCTGCATGGATGTCAGCCAGAAACTGAGTTGTCAGCAGCCACCATATTTTGTCTTTTGAACTTTCTGTTCTGTTAGANTATATATATATATATATATATATGCTCAGCACATGGTAAGAAGCAGCAGCCTCGAAAAACTGAACTTGCGTAACAAATTTCTGTCCTCCTTGATTTACTGATGTAAATCACAAGCATCCAGTTGAATGAATTCACTATGATGTCAGTGTGAGGGATGTCACAATGCTGTCACATTTTGAACTGCAAAATGGACAAACTATTTCAGATGCAGGAGAAACAACACTATACTTGTCAAATAAAAGAAAACTTTAAAAAAATCTAACTCAACTTCAAATTGAGTGCCTATCTTTTTAGTTTTTATTAAACTTTGTTTCTCATTCTCTCTCTCATTTAGATGCTTGCAAAATAAACATAATTATATCCAACTTTAATAACTTCGGTACCTTGAGCTGCAGGTGCTAGTTTGCTGTATCTATTACCATATTTTAAGACCTTTTAAGAAGATTGCATTAATTTCTATGATAATTTAGAGCCTATAATGCATTCCAAGATGCGAATAGACGTTAATCACCACGGGATTATTTTCCCGTATACTAACGAAGTCATGCTGTAACCAGTAACTACTAACTTTTAAATTCAATATTGCCACCGAAAGACTTGATTAAAATTTTGTTAGAGTAACGATACCCCTGAGAATGGCTTAAAAAAGCCCACACTAATGAGCAGCTATATAAATTGCTATATAAGTCCTATGGAAATTACTAGGACTGAAAACGATTCTAGTGTACATTCCATTCTTTGCCCAGTATTAATAGAAATTCTCCATTCATGTTTATCTTCTGCCACTACCACAGACTTAAGTCTATGCAGCAGTACCAGCTAGGTTAAAGATAGCAAGCAGAAAAGAGGCTCAATTATTAAAATACATTCAATACTATGAGTACATCACTGAGGAGAAGCTGACATCAGTTTTCACATATATTAGAATATTTAGATTCATAAAAAAAGGCAAGAGTCTCCCTCTACAATTTAGGCTAAATCTAAGTTTGTTTCATCAACTTAAACAACCTCTAACACATCAACATTAAAACTGAAGTAAAAATTGACAATGTTTTCTGGAACAAGCACGTTTACATTTTTCCCCTGCAACCTGAAAGTAATGAAGGGATGTCTCTTCTGCATTAGCCTGTTCATTGTTGCTGTTCCCTGTCAGTTATTTAAAATATCATGCACTAAACATAGTTTACATTGCTTTGTCACTGTTAGGAAGGTGACCCAAAACGAAGGCACACTCCATCTGTTTCAAAGACACTGCTGAGTCTGCTGACACTGACCCATTAGACAAGCTAAGCAAAGCCCTCTGGACACACAGGGACACTGGTTATCTGCTTTCCTGCTATGTTGACATGTGTGCTACTGACTCTATTAAAGCTTCTATCTGCTTTCAAGAACCAAAAAACAGCCTTAGCAGAAATTACTTCTGTGCTCCACAAATTCAACATTTTAATGTAACAATTTATAATTTATAATTAGAATTTAGAATCTCCATATAATAACACGGATGAAAGTTCCATCTTCCTAGACTTAAGAGTCTTCAGCATAACGGTGAAAGAACAAACTTTCGGAGAGGCTACCAGAAAGTTTGGGAGTTTGTTCTGAGAGTTAGAATACAATGAAGTATTTCAGTTAGAAAGGACCTACAGTCACCATCAAGTGTAACCACTGAGCAATCCAGGCTGACTGAGCTCGAGCACATTGTGCCTGTTCTACACTGACAGGATTGGGGCATTAGCCACGTCTCCAGGAAGCCTGTTTCTGGGGTTGACCATCTTCACAGTAAAGAACAATTTCAACACAGAGTAACACCACCACCTTTGTGCCTGCCCAGATCCCAAGTGATCTAAACAACAGAATCAAGTTGACATTTCAAACTTTCTGTGTGGTTTTATTTCTATACATGTGAGTTCTCACAAAGGAAACTTACTATTTGAACATTTTTATTGCCTGTAGACAACAATCGGATTCAGGCAAGAAGTTGAAAGTCACTATGACATTGTGACGATTCAGATTGCTGCTCTCTCTGTTAAGAATTAACCCACATGTAGAGGTTCAAATGGGCGCTGTGATTCAGCAGCATGACAAGGACTGCATGGATTGGGTTCTTTTTATAACCACTATTTCCCCTCAAAGTATCTTCTCACTCCTTCCAAGATTTTAAAGAATCTATCAACCACTTTATTGCCATGCTTTAAAGGTGAGTTTCAATTTTGGGAGTCTCTATCATGTTGCCAACACCAGTGTTGAAATGCGTTCTGATGTGCTGGAAGAGAACCAGGTCCCTATTTGAAATATGCCTTGGGGGAAAAAAAAAAAAAAGAAAAGAAAACAATTGGAGGCTTCTAGATCAACTTTCACTATGATCATTTAAAAGGCTTTGCACTTATTCTGGCACCATCCTTGATACTGTTAAACACTTTCAAACTCTGCTTCCTTGAACAGAAGTTCATCATGACTTCCTAAAACGTGTCAAAAGAAGGAAGAAAACTTTAAAAACAAACATCAAAAGGTCCCAACTTCACTGAAATCCTCAGATGTACCACTAGGGCTACAGTAGAAATTTGAATTTTGAGAGATAGATTGAAAGATTCTGGAAGAAGAAGAGTTTATCTACTCTTCTTTTACACTGAAGTAGTTCTCTTTACAAGATTAATATCAAATTGAGAAATCGAAGCATTTAAAGCTTGTATGCTTCTCCCCCTACCCCCCTCCCCCTTTTAAAATAACAATCTAGAATTTATTCAATGGTTGGGTATTTTTGTAGCAGCAGTCAAAGCCATTTGAGCAGTGACAGGATTAAAGCTGCCACCAATACAAATTAAATCATTAGCTGCTGCGTGTAGAAAAATTCAGAATCTTGAATTTGAAGTCTGAACAGACAAGTAGAGGAAGAATTTATGCTCACACGTTTTATATAAATAATCACTTAAATTTGCACATGTTAAGTACAAAATATGTGTCAGCATAACGAAGTATCCAGTTATTTATGAATGTGATTCTCACCCTTCTCATTGAAAGAGAAGAAATTATCAAAATCAATTAAAAAAAGAGAGTTGCAGTAGAAAGCAAAGCAACTGTTTGAGGAATTAAGTAACTAAACAAACAAGTGTTCTATATCTACAGAAAAAAATATTAGAATGCCTACACTGGCTGGATGTTAGGAGGAAGTTCTTTACAGTGAGGGTGGTGAGGCACTGGAACAGGTTGCCCAGGGAGGTTGTGGATGCTCCCTCCCTGGATGTGTTCAAGGCCAGATTGGATGTGACCTTGAGTAACCTGTACTAGTGGGAGGTGTCCCTGCCTATGGCAGGGGGTTGGAACTAGATGATCCTTGAGGTCCCTTCCAACCTTACCATTCTATGATTCTATACACAAATTTTAAACCTGGAAACTCTACAGAAGTTTAGTAACAAAGAATAAAGGTTTTAAAAAGATGAATAAACACCTAAGGAAGAGGTTCACCTGGAGAAGCTTCTGATGAAAGAAGATGAAAAGTATGCATGACCCATCACCAGCTCAAATACTCCAATTCCTCATCTCTCCCTCCAGCTGTCCACAAAACTCTCTACTTCGGTGCCTCCAGGAACAAGCCCCACAAGGGTTCACAAGCACACCTTTGAGTTTCTCCCCATTCCCTCTGTTGTGCCACCTCTTCCCCTGAGCCAGATCCTTAAGCTGACACCCCGTAAGTGTGAGAAAGTATTAAAGTGCCAAGGCTTATTGGGGGGACAGTAACAAAGAGGCAAACAGGCTTCCCACATCCTGGCCATGTGCCATTCCAGGCCACAGCCCTTGAGAACTGGTTGATACTGAATTATAAAACCACATGCAGATGGAAGAATGCAAGGGGTACTGGGGGTGGGAAATGCTTGCAAATCACACTGGTAAAGTTGAAAAGGATAGACCAAAAGCTAGAGTTGTAAAATGAGTCAAATCCTGTGATTTCCTGCTGTAACAGATCTTAGACATTCTGACAGCATACCCCTGGAGTTTCCAAACCAACATAAGGGAAACCCTAGAGAAAGCTTATTATATTTAATTTGTAGTAACTCCACCCACTCAGTAGTATTCAATTCAATATACAGCACTGAAATGAAGACCTAAGTCAGGCCTAGGAGATAAAAAGTTAATACAGACAAGTCTCAATACAGAAAAAGGATTAATGCTACACTTTGTCAGAAATCTTTTCCCCACACAGTAATGTTTCATGCAGTTGGGAAAACAGAAGAGCCTGAACAGGCAACAAGCATTACGAATCCCAATGGGAGCTCTGGGGTCTCCAAAGGACCAACAGGTCACAATAAATTAACACCATTTAGAGGAACTGAAGAGAGGACAGAGCAAGTAACAGAAATATCTATAACAATTAAGCGCACATAGGGACTCCTCTATTTTGGTTCATACATTCTCCTTCCTGATATTGTGTTGCAAATTGGGTAGCTGAAAAACCAAGATGACCAATAAAATACAAACTGAAATCTTTAAAGAGCAGAAACAGCTGCACAATGGTGATTTGTTTTCTTTTTTAAAACAGAGAATGCCTCAAGTACCAGTGATGATAAATTGATAAAGTGATGGTAAATTGATACAGTTAGACATTGAAAAAATGTTGAGCCCTTGAGTAAAAAGTATGCAATAAACTTCAGTGCTTTAAAAAAATAATAATGTGAATCCATGGCAGTTTTTTTCTTTTTTTCCCCCTTCCCCCACCCTCCCTCCAAAATATTTTACTTTCATTGTGAAGTTGAAGAGGAAATTTCTATCGCATAATTTATGATGTCAGTCAAACCACAGAAAACCTAGGCTCGAGTTACGGAGAATTTTCCCTTTTACAGCATCACATTACAATGTCTGTACACTATTGATATTTTAAGACCTATAATAAAGCATTTGCCCTTTGTCACTGTCAAAAACAAGACAATTACTGTAGCTATCCCTTCAGCCTGTTCTGCTGTAGAGTTGTCTGGTATATTTTAGAAGATGAAAAAAAATTTTTTTTTTTTTAACTTTTCTGCACAATGAATGCACCTCAGAGAGACTCACTTAAATACCTTTTATATACCTTTAATTCTAAGAATTAAAAAAAAAAAAAAAAAAAATAGTAAAGTCCTTTAAAAAAAAAAAAAAAATTGTNAAAATAAAAAAAAAAAAAAAGAATTAAATATAGAAGTGTCTTAAGACTCTAAAAATCAGTAGTGTTGCAGAGAAAATGCCAACCAAACACTGATCAGCATTATTCTAAGAAATGTGACTTCCTTTTTAAGTAACACTTTTGGAGTCGAGCCTTCCCCCCCACCCCGCCCCCCCAAAATGTAACAACTTCTCTAAAAAGTCTTTCTCCATTTAGGCTGTACTACCTAACAAATGGCTTCAATGTCCTTTTCCTCCCTTGAACGGTCATGTATATTTTGCCAGAAACATGAGAAGTAGGAATGCAATTGCATTTGTGCTGATGCTAAATGTTAATAGATTTGCCTAAATGTCTGCTAATAGCATCCCTAGAATTAGCTGGACTAGTAGTGCATGCCTAATGTCTTGTTTTTGTTGTTGCTGCCTTAACTGTTTTCTCCTTTTTCTCTCAATAACAAAAAGAAAGACATTTTTAGCAAAGTGTTTCAATACATCTGCAGCCTGTACAACAGGCCCGAGACTAACATCATGTAGCACTGACACAGCATCATTAGGATCATAAATCCCAACATTCTACTGTTTCCTTAAATGAAACACAAAAAGTTTAATGGTTTTTTTTTTTGAGTTAAACATGAAGTCCTGTCTTTGCCAGCCAAAATATGTCCTTCTATCACCTCTTTGAATTATTCCAGGTCACTTCTTTTGCTAGAGAACTTAGTTGCTTGCAGTCAGAGCATGATGCTCTTCATTGGTATATATATATATTTTTTTTTTTTTTTTTTTACAGTGGGGACCAAAACTGCACTCAGTGCTCCAAGTGTAAAATTTACAAGTGTAAAAGATTTTAAAAATAAACACCTAGAAATTACTTCACTGAACAACTCTATTTTTAATCCTATCATAAATATCTGTGAAAATTAGACAATACTATACTATGAAAAAAAACCCAGTGTTAACAATTTCTCTTTGCAGCAGCCATACAAATGCATCATGCTCTCAAAGTCTTCAATACTTCAATAGTTTCAAAGTATAAAAAAATGTAAAAAGTTTTTTACAAATCAACACCTTTCCTTTTAGTAAGAACTGCTAATGTCTAGCTGTCAGTTGACTATGCCACCTTGAAATAGTTCACTGTTATTAGCACAGGGCAGATACTTAGGCCCTTTATTTTTGTTAAAAGTACATTAAAAGACTGCATTCTATCTCTAATCTGCACATAGTCACTGTAGACAAAATACTTACTACTAACAGGGAAAAAAAAAAAAAAAAACAAAAAAAAAAAAGGAAAGCCAATAGTTGTCAATAGGTCCAAGAAGCTACCTGTCAAATATCGAACTAGAAGCTGAAGTCCTGGTTCCAGCTATGATAATCTATTAAACTCCCTCAAACCTACAAGTCTTTTCAGCTATGGCAATGGAAACACACCACTGTAATGGGTAGCAAAAATAAAATCAAGTCTCTGATTATACTACCTTTCAGAAAAATTGTTAGCATGTTATTAGCAAAATGTTTATTTGTTAATTATAGTTTCAATTAAGATACAACAATAAATTATCTCTGCAATATTTCGGTAGCTATTTACAACCCCTGAGACTTAGATACTCATTCTATATCTGTAAAGGCTGACTGTAGTAAATTAAAGTTATACCATAATGACTGCACTTTACTCACCCAAAATTCCTCCTGAAATATGAAAGGGGGATGCAGTGTTCCCGAAGGTGTCTCTGCAGATCACCACAGCATTACCATAGCAATAGACATTCTCATAAAGAATGCCTCAAACCGGGTCTTCTATAAGGAAAATCCTATTCTTTCTTTCTTTTTTTTTTTTTTTTAAAAAAAAAAAAGGTTTAAAACTGATTGCTATGGTGTCTGCATAACTTAGAATCTTAATAATGCCAGTCAAAGAAAAAAGAATCAAAGAGCGTTGGCATGACTGGGTGAGAAAAGTCTGTGGATCCATTTGCTACCTTACTTGGGTGTTGGCTGTTACCCTCATCTCAACAACTTATCATTAACCCCTACAGTAAGGCTCCATTACAGGATATCATGTATGGTTCGTCTGTCTGTATCAGTAAAGTAGGAATGACAAAAAAGGCTAGATTCTTCCAAGGTGGAATGCACTGAAACATGGCTCGTCTGTCAGACAAACGCTTATGACACAACTTCTGCCTTAGATCTGGTAGCACTACCTTCATGATCTGTCCCAGAAAATTCATCCATCTGATTTTGCATGAATGTGGAGAATGCCAGACTGCAAGGGAGAGAGGGTATGCACTATAAAGAGCACATCAAACACAAAACACACTCCAGTTGACAGTACATTCTAGCTAGGTTCAGCAGGAGATGCAGGAGACACCTGCTCTAAGTTTCAGCAATATACATTTTCAGAATTCTGCAGGTCAGGGGTATTTTTCTAATTACAATTAACAGGGGGAAAAAAAAAAAACCCAAACCAAAACGTCTCTCCAGCTACATTGCCATGATTTCAAAAGTAAGGTATACTAGACTCAAAACTAGTGTTCTTCCTTCCTGAAAGCAATAAAGTTTGATATGCCTTTTGAAAAAAACATTTCCGTTACATTTTATCTTTCATTGAAAAGTATAGATATGAGGCACAATTCTCATTATGATTCCTAGCCAAAACAGCAGTGGGCTCCATACACAACATAGGACACTGGGGATTTCCTCTTCACCTCAAGGCCAGAGTAGCTCTACATTCCTATAACCGTATTATTTCAGTTGAAGGAAGAATGCTGAATTAGTCTCACAGCTATTACACTTTCACTGTAACTCTAACAAGGAAGACAGAGTTTGATTTGCTTTTCTTCATTTTGCCATCCATCCCCCAATCTAAATTGAAAAGTGTCACATGGATACCTTTCCATATCACATCTATATATACTGTCGTCTTTTCCATGAGCCAGAAAGCACAAAGAAATGCAAAACATCACTATTTGAAAGGTAAGCATGTGTTGGATCACAGAATTGTCACAGTTGGAAGGGACCTAAACGATCATCTAGTTCCAACGCCCTTGCTATGGACAGGGACACTTTCCACTAGATGAGGTTGCCCAGAGCACATCCAGTCTGGCCTTAAAAACTTCCAGGGACGGGGTTTCCAAATGATGAAAGCTATTTGGCAATTCAAGGATGTCAGACTTGCTTTCTGTGGTGCTGATCTATATTTCAAGGACATTATACAATAGTGCTAACAGAACCATATTACAACACTTCACTTTTTTGGGGTATTATTTCCATATTGCTTCTGTTTTTTCTCATTATCTATAAATTATCTGCTTTTTTTTTAATGGTCAACATGTAAAAAGACAAATAAATATCTGCCAGAAGATCTGCAAACAAACAGGTTTTATAAACACACCCAACAATTACTCAGTTTCACACCACTGATGAGGTTGTTACTCTGCTGACCTAAGCAGTGCTTTCTCATGCCACGCATTAGAAGTCTTCAAAAATTACTATTTGCTATATGTGTGTGAAATACTAATCTCACTATTCATGTGTGTGTGTCTTTGTAATTTGGGGTTCACTGGTTTTGTTTCTCTGTATTCCTAGGATTATGTTTCATTCCATTTAATAGTATACAGTTTATGGTTGAGTGTCTGGAGGAAGGAATCCTGAAAGATGTGTGTTTTTGTACTTGTCAATCTTTTCCAGTCTTTAGCTTAAGATCTTTTGATAATCTTTACATTTTAAATGCCAGCAGCATGTAGTTTAGTACCATTTCGGCTTAGATGAACAAGTGTTTAGAGAAGAGTGACAGAGGATTCCTGGGCTCCTGAGAGTTGCTGTCTCCCTCACATCTGATCTGCAGGCCTTCATCCACTCCTCACAAGAGGAACTTGTCAATGCAGTCCCCAGCATAACTGAAACAGTAATTCCCAGCCTTCTCAAATATGCATTTTATTTTGCTTTTAGAGACTTATTCTATTCTTTTGCATCTTTCTCATCTTACGCGTGTGGAAGTTTTCTGTCTTCATATTGCAATTGAGTAAAAATTTAGTCTCAAACTTCTCCTTACATGTTTCCTGCTCTAGTAATTTTATTTTATGTTATTTTATTGTGTTTGTGGGGGGTTTTTTTGGGTTTTTTTGGGGTTTTTTTTTTTGTTTTTTTTGCTAGGACTGGCATCCTATTTCCTGACCAGGTCACAGATTGCTTCTACATGTGCACACCTTTGAGTGTAACATCATTGTCAGTATGAAAGTGTGTGACTAAGATGTACTGACCTATACTAGAGAAGCGTAGCCCTGGAAAGATACAGAACGACTCTGTTACGTTTGCAGTTGGCTATACTCTTGTATTTTAAGTACCAGGATTTATTTAATCTCTAATTTGACTGTTAATTAAATAAGGCTTAGTGTTGTAGGCTTAAAATTTAATAATTACAATTTCATTTTATTTTAGTACTAAACAATCTTATTTGGGACTTACTATCAGTAGCAAATGCTAAGCTGAATTCATCTGCCTCTCTCGACCCCCTGAAAATACAATCCGTTACAGTAACTTTGAATCAGTCCAGCTCAAGCAGTTCAATATTAAAGTGTTGGAACTACTGAAATATCCATAGAAGATTATTTCAAGTGAGGAACACAGCTGCACTTTGTCAATATTGTAACTGCAGTTTAGCTTTAAAAACCTGGTATTACCCTGCTTCACAGACAGCTGCTCATGTTTTGCCAGAGAACTGAACAGTCATTTCTTCCATTAGATCTTCATTTGCATCTACTGCTTTAAAAAAAACCAAAACCCCCATCTTTTACTCTGCTCTACCTTTTCTGCTTCCAGTGAAAACAAGTTACTCCTCATGTTTGGTACATTGTCTTGTTTATGCTGCTCAGATACTTGTCTGTTTGGTAGATGCCCTGTGAGACTGTCTAGAGTTTGCACAGGATATAGTATGCACAACTCATGTTGTATGCTGCTGAACAGCAGGCAGGTAGAAAAAAAAAAAAACAAAGCCTGCACCTTTATGAAACCAAAAATGGCAGATACAATGAGGGCATATCTGTGCAAGAAGAAAATAATTTCTCTTAAATCTTTATTCCTGAGTTCTACTCCTAGACAGTAACACAACTTTCACAAAACGAGGCATCAAAATCAAAGAACGGGAGAAACAAATTAAACAACTCCTTTGATCAATCTGTTATGAATTTGATAATAAATTATATATGCTCCTTGTAGTTATGGAACCAGTCCTCTTCCTTGTGTCTCCCCCATGTCTAACCTAGCCCACAAGCCCATCAGGGCAGGGATCAGCCACTGAAAAACACTTAATACTGTATAGATAATGAATAAATAATGGAACAACTCTCAAGGTCATAAGGTGAAAACAAGACATTGCTGGGAACATTAACGTGAACTTGTATCTTACTTGCTTTTATGAAGTAGAGGTGATGAAATAGTAGCAAGTCAAGGTGGAAGTTGTGCAAGTAGGGACACCTTCCAGGAGTAAAGTTTAAAAAAATATTAAAAATAAACCAAATAACAATGTTTAAAAAATAAAATTGTAAAAAAAAATCAGTATTTATGCTAATTCCTAGTCTTTAGCTCTTGAATGAGGAACTGTAAATGGTTCCACGATTCATTTAAGCCTTTCTGAGCTACTTCACAAATATACCTTATTCTTCAACTACTTTTTCCTTCTAATAAGTGTCTACTCCACACTTTTTCTCAGCAGAAATTGTGTGCTGCTAATGCTTTGCACAACAGCCATGAGCACTTCATGAGACTGACAAGTAGACCAATACATACTCAATTTAGGAAGGCTGAAGACGCTCTTCAAAGTCTAAGAAAGCAAGATTTCAGGACCTCTTTTATGTGCTATCAGACATGCAAGATGATACATACTTTAGAAAGGTTAAGTGGGAGTTTTCCATCAGCACTCTGCATTTGGAAATTCAATCATGTGAAGATGTCAGAAAAATAAGCAGCAGAACTGACCTACGGTATACAATCCAAGCCCAAGAAAAGGTTAAAAAAACCCCCAAAAGACAAAGAAAGAAAGGAAATAAAGTTCAGTTCCTTTGAGTTTGGGAGTGAAGTATTAAATTCATCAGCAAGTATAGCTTTCAGTCATGTTTAGCAGTTGCTAAACTTTAAAAAAGTATTTGAATTATGTTTAAACATTTCAGTTAATGATGGCAACAATGGCATTAAGGAAAATAAACTATAAGCAATCACAAAAATAACAATGCAAGTACTGATTGTTCTTTAGAATTCAACCAACAAAATGCTATTTCATCTATTAAGGAGAGTAGCAGTTTCATAACAAATGTATGCTAAGGAAGGCCACAAAATGGGACTATGAATTAAAAAAATATTACAAAACTAATTTCATCATTTTTAGTGTTTTCCACTAGATCAATTCTTTCTCTTTTTAGTCTGTAGAGAGTTCAAGCCTACCATGTGACACTGATTTACATTTTAAATAAAGAACACCACCACTCAAATCTCTTACCTTGTTTCAGGTTACAAAGAGATTGCACTGGACAGAATTATTTTTTACCCAACTAATCAATAACTGCATTTTATCAATTTATGCTATCAGTTTAATAAACTCTTTCCCCCCCTCCTGTTTCTTTTTTAGAAGTTGTCCATTTTGACACTGTATTAGTTCTAATTTACCAGAAGATCAAAAAACCAGTAATGTCAAGGTTATTTGAATCATTTAATGCTCAGTTTGAGACTAAATAATTTCAAGTGAACACATCCACACTAAAAGGATACTCATGTATTTTAAAACCTTTTTTCCCCCCATTATTATTTTATATAAAACACAGCTACTACTAAAGTATTTTAAAGTATCCTAGGGCATCAGCAATTTGCAGTTTATCTGCTGGCTTCCAGCTATTACATAATAGCTAATTAGATGCTGAAACTTCCAGTGACTTAGAAAAATAGTCCACATGTTAATTGCTTTTATGAGTCCTTTAATGTAATCTGAGGACAGAAAGAATTTTGGACTGTCTCTGAATAACAACATTACTGGCAGTAAGCTTAATTTTTTTCCTTTTTTTTTGCCCCAGACATTTCTTAGAGGTTTTGATAGATTTCCTTCCCTTCTTCCTGTATGTTTTTACCACCACACTATTAGATTTTCTGTTTAATTGCAACCACTAGTCAGTCTCCATTTCTATGTAGCCATCACTAGATTTATGTGCCCTATGAAGAGACAACTACATTTTCAGTCTCTTCTTCCTACTAAAAACCTCTGTCTCCTTTCTTTTGCTTACCATCTTTTTTTTTTTTTTTTTTTTTGGTTATTTTATTTTTAAAAAGGGGA
>VWZE01009149.1:894434-914006 GCA_013396675.1 Eubucco bourcierii | reverse complement strand
TTTTTGGTGAAATTATAATTGAAAAAGGGACACTTACTTTCCTTTCTCTTTCCAAAACCCCCTGGTGATCTCTGAATTTTGGCTTTCCTAAAGACATGGAACCACAAGAAACCTTCTCTTGCTACCCCCCCTCCCCCCCCAACAAAATTACTCCTGCCAGAACAAACTGCTAGAGGCTTGACTTTGAATGCCACCTATGAACAGCTCAACAAATGAGGTGAATAACTAGTGTTGAATTGTCAAAACCAGATTGTTTGTGTTGCTTGGTTGAGAAAACACAGAGTGAATTTGAGAAAACAGAAAACAAAACAAAATAGAAAAAAAAAATTAAAAACCCTCACAGAGTATTCAAAATTAGTAGGGGAAAATATAAACACAGGAACTTGCAGAACACTACATCAATAAACTGCATCTTGTCCTCAACAGCAACAAATATGCCTAGAAAGTAATATTAGCAATAAGACAAGCATATGCTTAGGATTCCCACTGAAATTTCTCCAGTATTCACGAACTCAGACAACTTGAAGTAGTTATGACAGAATTTTGTAGTCAGAAGAGCAAAGAAAAGCCTATTACCAAAAAGAATTTAAACAATGAAAAGAAACCACACAGCTCAGGGAAAAGAGTAACCCATGGAAATTCATATATATGCTGATAAAAGGAAGGAATTTTTCTGTGATGCTTTCCACTTCATCACCATCACCTCCAGAATTCCAGTTAAAAAAATTATCTCTATCACTCACATTTATCAACTAGAGGATAATTCAGAAAGTTCACAAGTTCCCATATATTTATGATCTCTCTCAACCACCCACTGTAATGCTGACACTATTCAACAGCAGAAGCATGAGGTAGAAGACACGACAGAAGTTTTGAAACAGATCAACCTAAACACTGAAATGCACCAGCACAATGAAGAATAAAAACAGTCATCAACAACAAAGAATCACAAATACTGACATGAACTGAGGATGGAACGTGGAGGCATGAGAGGAATGACAATTTTTTTCTGAAACCAGTGCATTCTGCAGTTACTCAGTTACAGAATCCCTCCTTTGAAAGCCCTTTAGAAATCTCAACATATTAAGCATCATACTTAAGCAAGTCTTCCTAAATCACAGAACCACAGAATGGTTTTGGTCGGAAGAGACCTCTAAGATCAAGTCCAACTACTAACGCAGCACTTCACTTGGAGTGAAAAATTACCTTTAATCACACAATTCTTGAAGGGAAAAAAAACTACCAAGAAGTTGTCTGTGCTACTGTGAACAACAGGCTCTTTGGTTGTTACAACTCTTATCTCTCAGAAAAACCTCTAAAACCAGAAACTACTTCCAGAATATACCTAAGGAGTTCAGTTGCAAGTTTTAGGTGAATCTCTTTAAAGAAAGGTTTGAAGAGGGAAGAAAAACAACAAAACAACAAAACCACCAAGTGTTGATACACAAGTCCTGATTGAAGTCCAGCAACTTCAGTCTTCACAGTGTTTACTCCATCCTGTGCCAAAAGGGTTTGATTAAAGCACAAATTAACCTCTGCTAGGCCTTTTACGGAGAGTTATTAGTCTCAAGACTAGGTGGAAACAAGTGCTTAGCATGTAAAGCATAGGGGGGAGCGATTAATAAAAACAGATCTGCAATAAGAAAAGATGCAGGATGGCAGATGCTGGTTGGTATAAGGAAGGAGTAAACTTTTGCCCTCGATAAGGCAACAAAATGGAGGAAGCAGTCTCATCTCCAGTTCCTGCTCCTAGACTGAACATGGCCAGGACTGTGCACATGACAGTCCTCTTGCTTTCTGCCTTTGAAATTCAGTTTAGTCTCATTTTCTCAAGATTTCCCACTCACGATTCTACTACCACTTAAGTACATTTCTGGAGCTAGTAAAATAACATAGTTATTACAGAGATATTTAAGCAACAATAAGAAAAGAAACAGTATAAGCAACATGTGTAGTTGTTCAAAGCAGGCAGAGAGATTTTTTGCAGAAGTGGTTGTCAAATTTTGGAGTACAATATATTAGTGTAGCACATACTACTGGTGAGCTGTAATCAGGCTGTGCGCAAGTTACTAAGAATCAGAACAAGAAAGATTTATAATTAAAGTAATCAAAATTTTAGTGGCAGTATAATAAGTGCTTCTGAATTTTTGATGTGGCATGCTGATTCTTAAATTTTGAGAACTACAGCTCTACATGATACAAGCACCCTATTGGGCTCCATCAAATAAAAGACTACATTGTAAAGGCTCAATTCCTTGACACAGATCTGGATGTCAGATTACAGACACTGATCTGCATTGCTGGATGAAGAATTGACCTCTACCAAAGAACTTAAGACCTTGAATACGCCATTCAGTTCCGGTGTTACCAGCATAAGAAAGACAGAGTTGTTGGAACAAGTCCAGAAGAGGGCCACAAAGATGATCCAAGGGCTGGAACACTTCTGCTATGAAGCTAGGCAGAGGGAGTTGGAGTTGTTCTGCCTAGAGAAGCCTCTTGGGGGACCTTAGAACTGCCTTCCAATATCTGAGGGAATCCTACAAGAAGGTTGGAGAGTTGTTAAGGAGGGGTTGAATCTGGGTTATAAATGAATTGTAACAAGGTTAATATAAAAATATTAGATATTTTATTAAACAAAGAAAATTCCCCAACTTCTTTACAATTCACTCACAGATTCTAATACCCGGTCAGTAAAACTACCTTTGCAGAATGTATATATATTTAATAAAATTAAATGGTTTTAAGAGACATTTAGAAAAATGAACTGCTAGAAAGTCCTGCAGCACAAACTGCCACCTTAAGACTGAATATAATCTTTCCCGAACTTCAAAAAGAGAATTTACTCACAGATTGGAGCCTCAGAATTAATAACTCGAAAGTATGAATGGAAACCAAAAATGAGGAAATGCAGCTCTGACGAGACACATTGACCAAAGAAATCATGAACGCGAAGCAAATCCTCCATGGCTCTCAGGAGGCTATCAGAGTGGTCAGCCCCCGGGTAAAGTAGGATCCTGATTTTCGGGCTGGAGCAGCCCGATCAGCTGCAGGACTCAGCCAAGGGCTTGGCTCTCGATGTCGCAGATTTGCTTCGGGGATGTTTCTTGGGCTCAGCCAGCATCAAACAGACTGGGGCTGAGCTCAGGCTGTAGCCCAGCGCGGGGCGAGCCCTGCAGTCCCCTGGTTCGGCGTGACAGACAGACGGGGTCAGGTCCGCCGTTTGTGGGGAAAAGGCAAGTTCCCCGCTATGTGATGCCGAGCAATGCCAACAGGTAGCAGGTAAAAAAAATATAACTGTAGAAGCAGCAAACAAAATGAATTGGTTTTGGGTTTTTAAGAGTTTTGACCGGGTGTTTTGACCAATAGCAACAGACAAAAAACATTCCTGGAACCAATCCCAAGTGACCTCACCAAAAAGGGAGATGCATGAGCCCAGCACCATGATCTTTGTTTATCAGAAACAAACCAGGGTGTGTGGTGACTCCAAATATGGAGTCTCTATGGCAGACTGGAAGGCACCAAGGCTTTTGTCTGCTTTCTCGCTTCTTCCACCCGGGAAGAAGGGGAGAAGGGAGGCGGCGGGGCAAGATGGCTATTAAGGTATAATTTAGGCCTTCCACCACAAGAGTGACTTCTCATAAGGCTGTCTAGCAACAGAACAAGAAGAAATGGTTTTAAGTTGAGGGAAAATACATTTTTACTGGCTCTTAGAAAGATGTTCTTCTGTATGAGGGTGGTGTGACCCTGGAACAGATTGCCCAGGGAAGCTGTGAATGCCTCCTCCCTGCAGGTGTTCAAGGCCAGGTGGGACAAGGCCTTGAGCAGCCAAGTCTAGTTGAGAGGTGTTCCTGCCCATGGTGGGGAGGTTGGAGTAGATGACCTCTGAGGTCCCTTCTAACCTAAGTGATTCTATGATGAATGCATTATAGCTTGCAGAGTCCTTTGAAACTACAATGATCCATATGCTTACCCTCCAGTGGTTAAGAACACTTTTTTCCAAAACATACAAGCAAACAGCCCCATGTCCCCTGCTGCCAACAGAGTAAAACTTAGCCACTAAACTGCATCAAAATAATTTCTTTACAAGAAGACAAGAAAAAAAATCAGAAGCTTCTCTTTTTGTAGGTTTATAGTAGCATGTCACAGAACTCTGCTTACTCTTTCAGGGTTAAATATATTTCCTATAACCTGGTAACACAAATTAAATAATTCAGTATCATTACAGATGTAGTTCTGCAATTCTGAAGTTAGCATTATCTTCTAAGAGTGCTTCAAACTAGTCAACATACACTTCCCGGCATCCTCAGAATTCAACTGCATATACACAAAAAAATTGAACTTTCCTACAAATCTTTCTTAAGTACTTTATAATTACCTTAGATCTAAGAGCTACACTCCCTCTTTAAGCAGAAGCATCACTGACTTTGCTTTATCAAACAAGCCTGGGAATAAAATGGGAAAGAAGGCTGTGCCAACTCTATTGAGGTCAAGTGGATTGAAGTCTGCTTGTGCTATCTGAATCACACATTGGCAGATGAAAAGACATGCCTTTTACCATCTGTAAATTTTAATGTGCCAGATTTTGGCTGCCATGCAACCTAAAGTATTTACTTCACTGAGGTACACAGGAAGGAAAAAGGACATAAGAAGTTTTGATCCTGATTTAGATGACAGCACTAGATAAAATCAGTTTATGCTACAGCTTAGCCATCTAAACGCAAGCGCTGAAGTGAATTTCTCATCCACATAGCCATGTTTTGGTGAAAAAAAAAGTACAGATTGTCTCTTGATGTCTCCATGGCTTCCTTTCTGCATTTTAGAAAAAAACAGCTTTATAATGGCCTTGAAAAAGCCATTTCACTAAGACTGAAGCTACATACAAATGTCTGATCTTTTCAGGGCTTGTAGTCTCAAAAGACCATTGCAAATGCAAATAGCTATAGTTGTTACTGAGGAAACAGAAACAATGAGAAGAATAAAAATGGCAGTGGTTGAGGACAAGAAACAAGATACCTGACAGAATTTATCTTCCTTAAAGCAGGAAAGCTGGAATATAGCACTGTTTTGCAATAAGTCATGTGGCAGACTGTGGATAACTCCAATTGCCTCTATAAACCTCATGGTCCATGTTAAACGGTCATGATTTAGGCTTTGTCCCAAAGTAGTACACAGTGGTGCAGCAAAATACCTTTGGCATATTAATACATTCACTCCCTTTCTCCCTCCTTTAATCTTTAATCCCCTTCATATTAACCCCTTAGTTCTTCGAAATCTCTACTGATTAAACTGAC
The DNA here is from genome assembly GCA_013396675.1 of Eubucco bourcierii. Taxonomy (NCBI): domain Eukaryota; kingdom Metazoa; phylum Chordata; class Aves; order Piciformes; family Ramphastidae; genus Eubucco; species Eubucco bourcierii. The sequence goes on along the minus strand of VWZE01009149.1, from coordinate 908,715 downwards.
ACAATATTTCCCCTGTACCTGTCAACGGTTTTAAAGGAAAGTGGTACTTTATTATCTTTTTAGTCGGGAGGATACAGTAGGATCTATATTTTGGCATTGTTGCTTTTCTCCTGGCACTAGCACGAATGAGAATAAGGTAGTCTAAAATTAAGATCCGAAAAAAACCCACCCACAAGCTAAGTGAAAAAGTACACAAAAGACATATGTGGAGATACAAGTCTAACTGAGAGGTATCCCTGCCCATAGCAGAGGCAGGAGCAGATGATCTCTAAGGTCCCTTCCAACCTAAGCCATTCAACGATTCTTCCTCCCGTTTCTGTTTGACTGCTCTTTTGTAATTTTTCCTTATGTTCATGTTTAAAGTCCAAGAGCCATAAACACCTGTCTGAAGAATTTATATCAAATAGGATGAAAAATGTAGAATTTAAGCAAAACATAAAAGAATCTGAGGTATTTTGCCAATGAGATTTTGATCAGCTGTACTTTAAAAAGAAAGAAATTCCTTCACAAAAACGTCAGAAGCAGAATCTATCATTTCTAGAACAGAAGGAGGAAAAGCGAAGTACCATGCTACAAAGATACTGCAGTTGTTGTGAAAAAGTCTTTAAGCAAATGCAAATCTGGCAGAATGAAATTATCTGGATCTAGGGAAGAAAGAACAAAACACAAGATAAAGATCAGACTTAAAATCATGCTTTTCATCTAGATAAAGTCACTTTAATACCTACTGAAAACAAAAACTCCAAACTGCAAAGGCTTTTCTTCATTCTCAGTGATCTGATGCTGTAAGCACTATCAAAAATACAGACATCTAGACACTTCAGAAATTCCCACACCTTCCAAAACTAGAAATATTTTAATTGTAAGCACTGTGGTTACCGAAAAACACAGGACCTGTTCCTAGAAGACCAGCCTCAGTGAACAACACTAACCTTTCTGTTCCAAAACCTGTTTTGATGTTGCAATTCATCTTTACCTTGTAGAAGGTGAAAATGCAGGTGCAAACTTGGCCTTCAAAGCCTCTGCTGCAGCAATCATGGACCACTGCCGTCCACTTTCCCTACTCACACCTAATCCCTTTTGTTGGTAGTACAAACAACATCAAAAAAGCATAACTGCCACACACACATAGAATGTAGGATTTGCAAATGGCTGTTGAATGCTGGAGATGTGAATATTGTACAAGATAAATGCTTAGAAGAACCACAAATACCTGTTTAGTACCTGGCTGTACTGCACACAATTTAACATGTGCAAACCTTCCCTAGCAGTGACCATTACAATGCACTCTTGCTGACTCTACAGTTCCACCATGGTAGAGGGAATGGACTGAACAGCTCGGCTTTGATTTCTATGATTTTCAATTAAACTTCCTTTTCCCTTGGAACATGGATCACCTGCTCCACCGTGCATACTTCTGCGTTATTAATTTGTTAGCTTGCTTGAATCACAGTTGAAAACCTTTCAGCCTTGGTTTGCAGCAATAAATTCAACTGACAGCTGAAATTTGGAACGCTCACTTAATATTGATTCTGAATGTAATAACAAGCGACATGACCTTTTGGAGGGTGTAAAATATGGCTGCCACAACATCTGTGCCACATTTCTTGCTGTTTAGTAATATGCTGTAACAGCATGGAGCTGGCATTGAAGTTAAGCTTTATTATCAGGCAGATCACTCCATCTCTCTGGCTTCATTAAAAAAAACACCACACCACAAAACCTTATTTCTCCCCTAACCCCTCAAAATGCTTCCCACATCACTGTTTCCAAAACCTAATTTATCCCCGCAGTAAGAAAAGAGATATTGGACTTCTAAAAGAAACCCCCTCTGTCAGACATGGCAATTCCAGCAGACTGAAAACCAGACTATGCCTTTTAGTCAATGAGAGGGATTTTACATCAAGTATCCTAACAAAATATTTACCAAGTTGCTCTGTTTATCTTCCCACACATATCAAAATACCTTTACATCTTTCCTTCCGCCCTGACAAAGGAAGAACACATTAATGCTATTTTTGTCAGCTTTGACACCACGAACACCATTTTAATTTCGCATTACCCCAGGATAACTTGAACTAATTTTGCTAGGCTCTATACACGTTGGTTCCTTTCAGTAGTTTCTTTGAAGTGCCAGTGCCTTTAAAATATAGTCCAAGGAGGTAGAACACCAATTTCTATATTTTTTAAAATCCAATTTAACTTCAAATTATGCAGGTGGTCTGACCAACCTTCAAAACACGATCTCTGATACAGAAAACACATTCTCCCTCCCAATGCATCGCAGAGAATGTTTTAAGTATCTCCTGACTTCCTTTTGTTGGCATAACAAGTAAACAGAAACAATTAATCCCTTTACCTTTATGAACAACACCTATTTGATCTCTTAATGAACATTAAACACAAAGAAGCAGATTGTTACTGTGACATTTTCATTTTGTATTTTGTGATTTTATTTTCTACGTTGCGAAACACTTGGTCGCAACATAAAAGTTAAATGCTTTCAAACTTTTCCTTCAAGAAAAAAATAGACACCTCCATAGTTTACAGGTAAATCTTAGAAATAAAAGGCCTGTTGTCAGTTTAACAAATAAGTATAACATAAAGAATATGAAAATACTTGCTTTCTAAAAAAACCTTTTAGATCACATATTGCAATATTTGCTAATACATAAATGCATACACCTGTATTCAGTTTGTGGACAGGACAGTGTAACTTGTATCAAGCAGATTCTGAATGCCTCACAGTTGCAGACTAAGCCAGAGAGCTGTTCTTTTCCTAACTATATTATCAAAAGATAACTGAAGTTTATAAAAATGTACCAAGTGTATAAAAATATTCCTTGCAACATAATTCCGGTACAGTGGAAACACATGCCCAATATCTAAGTTTCAAAAGGTATTAAATATTATTGTCTACATGTACTAACACTAATACATATACACTACATTTAAAAAATATATTTGATTATTACTGAATTCAGAAAAATTCCTAGATACTTGGAATATTAAATGAATGTAGATCTATTATATATACATGGTACCATTCAGGCATTTTATAGGTGTGTTCTGAACATAATCCAACTTAAAGACCATCCACTGAGCCAATCAGCTCTCCCACTGTGCTACAACAGATGAAGTTGACACTGTAACAAAACACAATGAAAGACTTCTCAGGTGTGGCAGAATAACTCAAAAAAGAATCATTAAATTGTTTCAGCTACAGTGAAGTCTGAGATTCATCTGAAGAAGTTGGAGAATAAAATAAAATACTTTAAAAGCTGTAACTGACCTTTGAATTCCCTCAGATCTCATAATTAGCTATTATCATAAAGGAATAAATTCCATGAAAGGTGAAAAGTAGAAGGAAAAAAGCGTTACTGAAAGACCCAGAGAACCCATGGTTGTTACCCAATGACTTCTGTAGTACATAGAGTGTCCAGAAACTCCAGTGGTATAATCTCTCATTAAGTATCTTTGAAATCCACACTCTACAGCTTCATGACAGTTGTTCTCTTGAAGAGTGGTGTTTAGAAGTCCTACATGATGGAATTAATTGAAGCACCAGAGATAGCCATACACTTACAGCTTTGGAAAAGAATTCTCACTATTAGACTTAAAGGTTTAATTGCACAACCAGGCTTTAGAGTTTTAAGTAGCACATAACCAAAATCACTGTGATTAGTCTCAACAGTTTCAAATGTGTCTTCTTTAGAGGCTTAAATCTACTTCTCTGCAAGAGAAAAGAAGCTGCCATCATTAGTGATGTGGCCTTGCACATTTTGAGCCACCAGAAAAAGCAGAGGTAAACAACCACCAATTGGATTACTCCTACATTCTCAGCTGACATATAATTCAAAACTAATCTGATTATATGTATATTATGAGCCACTAAGAATCTTTTTGCAGCAATTACTGAGCTTCCACACATAAAAAAGGGCATTTTATTTAGCACTGGGCTAATCTATCAAGTGGTAAGCTTCAAAGGGAGCGTTCAGGAAAAAGAAACCAAACAAAAACCCCCTGAAGTACATTTATAAAGGAGAAATATTTCTTTTTTATTGAGCTGCAAAGAATTATTTCAGACTCTTCAGCACTGACAGATTTTCAAATAAAATACTATTTTTCCTTTGGACTTTCAAAACTTAATTTCCTCTTGTATGTTCTAAAACACTCCAGAGCAGCAGTTGGAAATCATAGAATGACTCAGGTTGGAAGGGATCTTCAAAGGTCAACTAGTTCAAGCCCCCTGCAGTCAGCAGGGACATCCTCCACTGGATCAGCTCCCTCAGAGCCTTATCGAACCTGACCTTGAGTCAGGTCTCAACTACATCCCCGGGTTAACCTGTTGCAAGGTTCCACCACACCCATGGTGAAGAACTTGTTCCTAATATCCAGTCGAAATCAACTCTTCCACAATTTCAAACCATTGCTCATCCTATTGCTACAGGCCTCTGCAGTCTTCTTCTAGAGCCACTGCAGGTACTGGAAGGCTGCTATTAGGTCTCCCCAGAGCCTTCCCTTCCCCAGGTTGAATCATCCAGCTTCCTCAGCCTGTCCTTAATATGAGAGGTACTGCAGTCACCTATCATTTTCATGGCCCTCCTCTGGACCCCTCCAGCAGGTTTACACCCTTCCTGTGTTAAGAGCTCCAGAACTAGACACATTTTTCCAGGCAAGGTTTCACCAGAACAGAGTGGCAGAATTTTATATTAGCATGATTTAGACAAAATGAACTCCATATCTGAAGTAGGAACAATCTTGAGCTCACAGGTCAGAGGTGAGTCGGTCCCTACGGAATGGCAGAACAATGTAATTTGCCTTAGCATGTCACCTGAGCCACCTCCCTTTAATTTCTAACATATTAGCATATGCTGTTCTATTACCCTGCTGAATTTAGTACTCTTTATGCCTACTGAGTCACGTATGTTCTGATAAGGTGAAGAACCTTTCTGTTTGGTATTTTGCTTCAAGCTCTCACTCCTAGGAGATGATTATTTGAAAGCCTCAGCACTACAATCTTCCTAGCTTCAAGGAAAAGACTTTTTGAAAAAGGATGTGGGTGCAGTCTAAGGATTTAAAATAAAAAGGTCTTAAGAAAAATTCCATTTGTAGAAAACAAGATCATAATATTGTCAGACCTTTTCAATAACCTGCACTTCAAAAGTCTCCTTATTCTTAGACCTGTTATTTAACTACACATATATTTTAACCTTTTTGATAGAAAGATGACAACCACAGAATCATCTAGACAAAACATCAACATCTAATTTGCATGGTTACTAGTATTACACATTGAAAGATAAGAGCTGCTTCTCCCCAGCATCTTCCCTACTAGTATAACATCATATTAGTGACTTTCCTGGATATTTTTAGGTCATTTTTTTCATTCAATTTCTTTCCTGTGTGTGGAAGATGCGGTCCCATTCACTTGCCTCACTTCACTGGCATTTTGGTTGCATGGAAAGGCTGAGCAGTTAACAGTAAATATGAAACCAGATTCTTTCATCATCACCTTTAGAGTTTGGGTATATACATGACATTGCACAATGTGGATAACATGTATCTCCCAAAGCTTTAGCATTCTATATCTGTACTAGACAAACTCCACTGTGCATGTTTACTGTGAGAGCTGAAGAGTTCATCTACATACCTATTTGCATGTGCATATCAGTCAGCTGCAGAAAAAAAACAGAAGAGAATAGGATTGGTAGAGCTTCGATTGACACACCAAGCATGAACATTTATCCAGCAATCATAAATATGCATTCTGACAACATTCTTCCATGTCAGTATGCATGCTAGAAACCAGAATAGAAAACAGACCCTCAAACCCCACAGTTTCCAAGTATTTTGCAGGAATGTGAAATCACTAAGATCAGACAAATGCAGGACGTTCTCTGGAACCTCTAAAAATGCTGGGTTTGTACAGGTGAAAACATATCCACACAGTCAAGTAGAAAAATATTCCAAGCAGCTTATTAATCACAAATACAGAACAAACATACCAGTGCCATCGAAAATCATCAATGCTAATGCAGAAGGCATCTCTGATTAAAAAATGCTCAAAAATGATTATACAGATGAGCAAGCCTGATTTTGGGGATCATCTTCTTTCTGCATCTAACATGTAAATATAACTATTCTGATAAATCAGAGTAGGAACTGAAAGTTGTACTTTAGCTTAAATTGATTTGACCAGCTTTTTCAGTGAGGAAGCTGTGATTAACTATATGTTCATCTGTTGCTCTGCAAAGTGGAGATGTAAAGGATGTAAGTCGTGTTTTGCAGGGCGGGTCAAACCTTCTTTATACTAAAGCATTCTAGAGTTATTACGATTGTGATCGTGGGGAAAGCAAAATTACACACAAAACAGAAGAGAAAATAGAACTGAGAAGAGTTAAATCCTGAAATGAGTCTAGGAAAAAAAATCCAAGAAACCATTTACCATCAATTCAATGGATTTCAGATGTAAAGAACAGTAGATGTCACCCTTTCTTGTCCTTGTTTCTCTGTTCAGTCAGAATGATGTCACATATCACAGAACTGGAAAGCAGGCTGACCCACACAATACATCTTACCTAGGTGTGATGGTTTGGGAGTTCCCTGCCCCCCTGCACTTTGTAAAATGACCCAGACTAGAACTCAGCCGGCTGGAAGTTAAGGAATGAAGTTCTATTTACAGCCCAGCACAATGTACAAGCAGAGATATACACTATATACAGGAATATTTACAGAAATATATAAGGTAAAGGTAACACAGAAACACAACACCCCTCCCAGAAATCAGAGACCCCAGGAGGGGCTCCCAACCACCCTTCCACCTTCTCCCCATCCCTGTACCTTACCCCAAGATTTGCCTTACACGCAAGGTAAGTTAGGAGGATTGGTCAGGTGGGTTAGAAGAAAAGTGGTTAGCGAAGATTAATCAGCAGAGGAGTCAGAGCCAGAAGCTGCTAGACCGCCCAAGCTGCTCTCCCAACAAGAGACAGACGGAGACTGACATATCTATATTTTGGTTATTGTTCGCAAACAATTTTTCAGCAAGCGTATGAGTGAAGTAGACATCACCATGTTTTCCTTTTACAGCCTATAGTGTAATTTTCTCTATTAAAATATTCCAATTAGCCTCAAACCAGCACACTAGGCAGAGCTGATGGGACCATGCTTGCCATCTACTGGATGGAACACACAAGCATCACTACGTTCAACAGTACTTGCCTGACAGTTGGTCTATCAAACCCACACATACATTGGAAAGAAGAAGAAAATATGTCTTCCCAGTTTTAGGATATGCTTTCCTGAAATGTCTTCCCAGGTGTAAGATAAGCTAATTCTCAGCAAAACTCAAATTGTTTTACCTGATAACTACTCCCAGGGTGATTTTATACATATGAGCATAAGGAGGTGCTCACGCATGGTAAGGAGGGCACAGATAAGTACACAGAGAATAAGACCTGAAATGCTAAGGTCCTGTTGCTATGAATCCCTGATACTCATGCACCGGCACTTTCTACTTCGACCTCTCACGAATCAATTAAAGTCACACTCAGAATGCAGCACTTCAATAGCTCTGCTGGCAGCAGCACTTGAATTTGTTTGACATTTACTGATCATCTGGTAAGCTGAATGCAACAAATTCTACATTGCAGAAAGACAAAGCTAAGGAAGGAAAAAAATAAATAACAGCACCATGAGGCTGGTGGAACACAGAAGCCAGACTAGTGTTCTACTGACTTGAGACAAGCCTACACTTAAGAATGAGAAAGTGAAAGATCAAGCACTTGGGCTAAGTTGCACTCACTGAAAGACTTACATGGTAATGTTTCACACTAGAAAAAAAAAACCTCCATGAAATTTTCAGTGTAAACAACCATTCTCCTTCTCTTATTCTAATTAGGGTCCTCTTCCTGCCACACTTAAGAGTAACTTACCGGGTTTTTAACACAATGCCATTAATAAAACACTGTCTGAAAATCAGGATTAAGATAATTACAACACCATGGAATCGCATCTCCAAATCCCATTAACACTGACTCAGGCCATCAGTCAGAAACAGCTACAGAAATCTCCATGGAAATGACATTATTTTTAAATGTTGAAGGAGTGAAAATATTTCTCCATTTGTTTCTTTTCTTCAGTGATGTTCAGTTTCCACCACTAGCATGTAACCAGAGGTAAATTTCAGTGCTCATATGTCAGCACAGGAGTTAAGAAATTGTATTACAGAACTTCAGAGGTTTTGCATAGCTTTCAAGGATATGCCTTATTTTAGCTTTGGGACTACCATTTTGTTCATCAGATTACAGAAGATAAAAAGTCCTGAAGTGAAAGCAGTTGTTTTCTTAAGCCAAGATGTTTTAATAGTTCCTTGTGGAAGGAAAACCAATAGAACCATATAAAAATGTGACCTTTTATCATATTAAGTTTGGACAGAGGTTGTGACACTCCATAACTTTACCCATGTATATGCCTCTTTAAAGAGAATGACAAGGGCTTTACAGTGGTCTAATAAACCACTTGGTAATGAAGATGAAATATATGGACTGACAGAAAGTATCACTGATGTTTCATTAACCATCACTATCGGATGTTTCAATTTCTGGCTAAACTGCAAGCTTAATGCAGATACCTCTGGTACCACCAAGGCATAAAGGAATGCTGAAGTATTTCTGATGAGCAAACTACAAGTAAGTAGACATCTTCTGGTTTTAATCATCTACCAAATGAGTTTATAGGCAAAACACATCTCCAAGGCAGCCCATTTACAAGCTGGTACAGCATTCTGCCTTCAAATGGAGCATTAGAGATTTTTCTCAAATACAAGAAACCAAACCAGCTAGAACTGTAAAAGTAGTCAGGTCCTATCCATTACCATTTGTTCATTTACATAACATGGGAATATATTTACACATTATAACCAGCGTTTAGATTACAAAGCAAAATTTCAGAACTGAGACAAAAACTATGAAAGGATCTAGACGTGCCACAGAAATTCTCTGCAAGCATCCCAAAGCTATCAAACGCTTATCCTTTTTGGGTTTTATGTTTTGGTTTGGTTGGGGTTTTTTTTGTTTTGTTTTTTTTTTACAACACTAAAGAATAAAGACTTTCCTCTATCCAGAAGTTTAAATGGTCAAAACGACTTTCATTTCCCAACCCAACAGACAGAGTGGGAATCAAAGTATGGTTCAGAGGAACAGCAAGGTCCTCAGGCTAGCCCCAAGCACAATGAAGAACTACAGCTGTTGAATTTTTTTCCTTGATAAGCACAGTAGTAACAGTTGTGCTTAGGTTTCATTGTAGAAAAACTGAAAACCAAAGTAAAATTGTGCACCTTCAGGGTTTTTTCCTAAAAATGTTTGCATGAAACCACAATTTCATAAATCAAATGGGATTACCAGATCTTTTCCTCATATCCTCTTATATGTCACTGGATATCATCCTTGGCTCAAAGGCATTGAAAAAAAATTAGTCAAGATCTTTAGCTTTACATGTAATCCAGTATTTACACAAGTGAGCTTGAATCACATGACACCTCAGTGTCACAAAATAATGAGAAATGCGACTAATTGTTACAGTTTGCCATTTAAGAACACTTAAGCATAAGCCAAAGGGTATTTGTGATACTTTTCAAACTACTGTATTAATTCTGTTTCTCCATCAGCCTTATTATGGTACCCTCACTACACAGCTGCTTGTGCACCTAAGAAGACAGCAGCAGGTACATGGAGCTACAAAGCTGGAAAGAAGCGCTGCACAGACTGTGCAAAATAGAGCAACATCCTGGGATGGAGGCGTTTTGATGGGCGAATGCTGACATGCACCAGTCTTAAGAGATACTCAGTGGAATGACAGAGTAGGTTTCACAGGGAGTAGCTGACATAGCAGCCCAATACTGCAACACAATCCATATTATTTTCCACACATGCTGGCGTAGCAGAGATTGGATCAGGAATATGGGTGTATGGGGACCAGAAGCACTTACTGTAAGGGATTTCAGCCGAAGGAAACATAACCAGCTCCAGTGCTTGACAACACACTGGTGACTTCGTAAAGAACAGTAAGCATTTTACTAACACGGATCAACCATACTGTCCAAATTGCAAGACAGGGGTAGTTCAGATACACATCCTTCTGGACAAATACAGTTCACTAACTGAAACATCTTTGAATATATGTTTTGAAAACCTCTAAGAAAAGGTTTTTATCTCTCATCCACTACAAGCTACTTCTCATGATTGAAAAAGAGCTTCACTATCTCCCACTTGTATTTTTCCTTCTTAGTTAACTACAGCTCAAGATAGAAGAGTCTTGTTACACAACATTTGAAGTCAAATAACAATTACTGCCAGAGATTAAATGAGATTCAGCATCTGCATCTATTTGCTGTTGCTGAAGCTGCAATGCACAGTAATCAGAATTTTTGGCTTAATCCCCAAAAAAGTTAAGGGAAGAACTGTCTACAAGGGAAAGCTATACATTTTGGAAAAAAATACAAAGGTCCACTTCTAAAGGAAATCTGAGGATCTTAAGTTTCAGAAATGATTTTTCCTGTTTACAAACCCTTCTATGATTCTATTACTGACATTTACAATGAAATTCTATGATTTCCTCCCAGAACAATGAGTCAAAATTCTTTTATGTTGATGGAAGCAAAAAAGTATTTTTTTTCTTTCTGTGTCTATCTTATCTGTATTTACAATAAGAAGATGCACTCAGTTACTGCAGTTTATTCACATAAGGAATCACTGTCTTAAGAGAGCAAAATTAATAACAGAACACATCCTGCTATCTTTAAAAAAAGGTATTTATTTAAGCTCTAAACTATGTAATTTTTGTCCATGCAGGGTAAAATTTAAACTTCTATCTACCCTAACCAAAGGTACACTTAAAATGCCAAATATAATTTTTCTAAACATAAACTCTGACTTTTTTTTACTGCATTCTGAACATATAATATTAAAGTGGTAACCAAGGCTATATTAAATAACCATAACAAACACTTAAAATGTTTGAAAAATGAATGCAATAGGGAGAGGAAAGTATTTGCTTTGAATCTGCCTTTCTAGTCAGTGCTGCTCCTCTCCTTAATAATGTTAAATTCGGATAATATTGATTCCCATGTTTAGAGTTTGTAGTCCAAAAGAGGTTAAAAATTGTAACTCTTTCAATTTATGGTTGCCTATGAAGCTCTCTCTATGGGAAATATTGTTGGAAGATTGTAACTACCCACTATATTCTGTACATTTATTAATACATTGATTTTATGTGATACTACCCTGAAGGAGATTTGGTTCTGAGCTTACAGTGATACGTTAATTTCATTTCCCTACTATGCTCTTCAGTCTGCTTACCAAACCAAGTGTCAAATGAAACATCCTCAGCTGAAATAAGCAGTTGTAACATCACTGACAGTACTGCTGGGATAGTGCATGCTAGAGGGTCCAACATTTCCATTTAAATTCAATAGTACAACAAACAGGGACTTTTATTATCTGCCAGAACTATGAGGAGAGGAGGGAAAGTAACCAATATAGCTAAATCAGGGAATCACTCCTCCCCCTTCTGTTTTTACACCTGAAAAGAAACTCAAATAAAAGGGCTATACAGGTCCTGCTACAACAATCATAAATCATCAGCAAATAATATTTATTATACACATCTGATTTACAAGAGAAGATATTTTAAAGCAATTTAATATGTAACATGCTAGTATTTGTACCTGTAAGACTAGTGAGCTGCACAGTTTGATTCATGTCTTGCATAAACCAGATTTTATTCCAACCCCAGAAAATAATCATACAGCGTGACTGACATAACTCATGGTCTTCCCTTAAAGAGAAAATAATCCTGTGATACACCTCCACAAAATAAACAATATATGCTTCTACCCCTAGCCCTTCTTCCACCCTGCAGACAGACTCAGCATGTGGTTCCTGAGGAATTAGTTGTAGAAGAACTCCCCTGCTGACAACAAAATGCCAAATGCACGTCCTGCACATGTAATGTGTCTGACATTTCCACATCTCACCAGGTTAACGTTTCTGACAAGTGCTTAAAAATATACGCCTTCTAAAATGTGTGTTTACTGCTGCCTTCCTATCTCTTTATAATGTTTTAAAGTGGTATTTTACTCATGGAAACACCTCCATGTTTATCTTTTGATTTAAGTAGAAATAATTGCTTTTTGAGCATCAAATAGATTTTTTGGAATCGATGGGTCCATTTCAGTTGACGGATGGTGAAAATGTGTAAATATTACCTTCATACACAACAGAACTGTTAAAAAGTGAAAAGAATCAACATGATTGACAGATTTAACAGGGGCAGCAACAAAAATGTTGTAACACCCTACCTTTTTTCATGTTGTTATTCTTTGCAGTAGGAGACCTTGGGAAAATCTGCAAAATTTTCAAGTGTCGAAGTAATTTCTTACCTACTTCTATTTTTTCCCTAACACAAGTACAAATTCCCAGTAGAGACCTTTTACAAAGCAAAAAGGGATCTGGAATAGACACAGAATTGGTGCATCAATTCTTCTTGTGGCCATCATTACACTCATTTTTCTTAGGGAGAAACATGCAGTATTTGCAGAAGTACAGTACTAAAACTGTACCTAACACTGTGTGCACACCATCCAAAAAGTTTTATGGCATTACACATAATGGGCATGATATTAATTTTTCTCAGAACTTCTAAGCCAGTTGGTCAGTTCTCAACTTTAAAATGTGAAACCTACAAAGTCACTCTAAGTCATCAAGAGACCCTTGGGTGGGCATCTGCCTTCCTATAAAATAATTACAGCACACTTACACATATCTTTGTATGATTTATGTTTTATATATGCTTTTGAAATCATATCTGAAATACTTTCTCCTTATCTTTTCCTCTCATTACTGAAAGTACTGTCAATGACAGTAACAGTCACTGATGTTAATTGAACTTTATGATTTTGCAGTGAGATTCATAAATTACTATAATTTCTTTCAGAAACTGAATTGAATAATTAAGCATTCCTCAGCGGCACTCTGTACACCATAAAAATTATGAAGCCCAAAAACCCAGAGACATTTTTAACTCCTCTACAGACTATTTGCACTGCTGAGTAAAGGCATTTTTTCCCTTTCTTCACTGTCACATTCTTGTGCTTTTTAAACTCTACCCACTCCAGTCACGACAAAAATAGATTTCAAGAAAAAAAAAAAAAAGAGGATTTTCAACTTCCATGGAATTCAGTCAAAGAGGTCATTCCCATTTCAAAGGAAGAGAGACTCTGTTGGATGCAACAGAGAACGCAGAGTTCTGCTATCTGACCCAGCCACAACTACTTTTTTTTCCTTCCAACTCACAATATATCCTGACAGTCATGAGGATGGTAGACGGTGTCACAAAAATATTTTTTTGCTTCAACTAAAATTACAATATTTCAAAATATCTCTCATGAATCAGCAAAGACAATGAAGTTTATCATTCTACTTAGCAGAAGATACTCAAGCTCGATTCCCTTATGCAGAAAAGTCCTACTTCTGGTGCAGGAGAATGGGGGCAGGTACAGAGTAAATTTGGGAAAAAGAACTCCGATACATTTAGACACAACATACTTATGTCATGTAATTTACTGAAATACATTGCAAGCAATAGAGTACTACAACCCACCTGAAACCCACCCTTCTTAAACTGCTCCAACCAAACTGAGCAGTGCTGGACCTGATCCTGTTCAATATCTTTACTGATGGTCTGGATGAGGGTACTGAGTTCATCATCAGTAAGTTTACAGATGTCACCAAGTTAGGGGTAGGTATTGATCTGTTGGAGGGCAGGAGGGCCCCGCAGAGGGATCTTGCCAGGCTGGATGGGTGGGTAGAGGCCAATGGAATGAGATTTAACAAGGCTAAGTGCAGGGTTCTATACTTTGGCCGCAACAACCCCAAGCAGCACTACAGGCTGGGGACAGAGTAGCTGGAAAGCAGACAGGCAGAGAAAGACCTGGGGGTGGTGGTAGACAATAGGTGAACCTGAGGCAGCAGTGTGCCCAGGTGGCCAGGAAAGCCAATGGCATCCTGCCCTGTATGAGGAACAGTGTGCTCAGCAGGACAAGGGAGGTTTTTCTCTCTGATACTCAGCCCTGGTCAGGTCACATCTTGAGTACTGTGTCCAGCTCTGGGCCCCTTAATTCAAGAGAGATGTTGAGGTACTGGAATATGTCCAGAGAAGGGTGACAAAGCTGGTGAGGGGCCTGGAGCACAAGTCCTATGAGAAGAGGCTGAGAGAGCTGGGG